>JANHZT010002234.1:107356-130549 GCA_032468215.1 Stegonotus admiraltiensis | reverse complement strand
AAGTCAGCTTATTGCCCCCACAATCCGGGTCCTCATTTTACCTACCTTGAAAGGATGGAAGGCTGAGTCAACCTTGATTATTATGAATTAATGCTAATTCATCTATAAATGCAGCTCTAAGCAGGGTCAGAAAATAATTCCATGTTAATCTTATTCAGGTGACAACACTTTTTGGCCATAAAACATTTAATGGAAGTCATTATTTACATCTTTCTGTATGGTATTTGTATTCCACAAAATGGGGAAATATGCAGGATGGTTTTCTTAAAAAAAACAAACATTGATCTAATTTTCATTCCTTAAGCATTAAATAATAAGTAACAGAGAAGTTTTCACCAAGGTGGTACCTTTAAGATGTTTTGGACTATATCCTCCATAATTTCTACAGCATGACCAATAATAATTTTGGCTGTGGATAAAGGGAGTTATTCACCAATTAATTTAACAGGCATCATGGTGGAGCAGTTGACCATATAGGATAGGGAGAAAGTGAATAGAGAGCATTTGTAAACTACTTCCTGATTATTCTTTTACCATATATAAACACACTTAAAAACTGTACTATGTACAGTTCATACAGCTATGTTTAAAGCAAAGATAATTTGATTGTTTTTATCTGTACGAAGAATAAAAATACTTGAAGAAATTATGAGAACTAACCTGGAACTCATATGGTCTTCAAAGCTATATTCCTCTATCCCTCACCAAATCTTTGTAGAATATAGTTTCATAGGAAATTAAATTTCAGCTCAAGGGAGTAAAGGAAAATCTAAAGGGAAATGTCACAACAATTGTCTGCTTTTGTTTTTCAAATATTTCCATCCAAATAATGTCTTTTGGGAAAGTCACTCTTTGCTACATAACCTTTGTGAGCCAAAGAGCTAGCTCTATTATGCCAGAACTGGTGAAGCAGTGAAGTGCTAATTTAAATAAAATATAATGAAATAAAATATTAACCAGGAAGATAGTTTTGTAGTTTGCATATTATATGTCTTACGTCTTTCCAGTATTTTGAATTACTTATCTGCTGAGAACCCTGGAGAAATTCATGTGTTCCTGTTTCCTTCAGGATTTTGATATCTTCTTCTTCAGTCCTGAAAGAGTTTGTCAGAACTGGACCATACAGAACAGGGAGAAAGCGAATAGAGAGCCTTAGCAAACATATATAGATACCCCCCCCCAAAAAAAATGTTGCGTACCTCCCTGAAAATAAATTGCAATGAAGTTATACAGACTTCCTCAACCCAATGTCCCCTAGATATCAACTGGATTGAGAGAAATTTTTGATCCAATTCATCTGAGGATCTAGGGGAGATTAGTGTTTAGGAATTGGCTGGAAACAAAAGGGAGAAAGAGAGATGACACAGAATTGACCGAATAGTACAATCTAAAATAATTATAATCGATGAAGATTCAAAATTGCTATCAACTGAAACTTAAACATATTATACTGAAACTTAAATATTTTATTATTATTCAAAACAGAGTCAAAATGATTTGAGATTCTGTACAAAAAAGGCAACACTGAACCATAGACAATCTTTGACCCGGTCTTATTTTCTTTTTTGGCCCCAAAATAAGCACCAAGTCTTATTTTCAGGGGTAGTTACTTTAGAACTACCACAGCCATGCCTCCCATGCCATGATACCTGTCACACCACTGCCTGACTTCTTCTGCGGCCATTCCACTCATGACTGCTCATGGCCAGACAGTTTATGGCTTGTCGCACCGGTGCCACAGCTCATGGCAGGACACCGTGTGCATCGTCGTGCCAATGCTGCTGCTCAAAGCAGGGTACCACATGCCTCATTGTGCCAGTGCTGCCGCTCACGGCTAGAGACTGCATGGCGTGTTGTGCTGTTGCATGCGCAACCAGCAGCACCGGCGCAATGAGCTTTGAGGCATCCTACTGCAAGTGGCAGCACCGGTGTGATGCATCACATGGTATCTGGCCACAAGCAGCTACAGAAGAAGTTGGGCAGCAGTGCAACACATGTCAGGGTGTGGGGGGCCTGGCTGCAGTGGTCATAAGGTAAGCAGGTGTGGGGCACATGGGCCAGCTCAATCCCCAACCCCCGTCCTAGTTTGATTTGTATGCTTGTGCTTCGTGGCACCTCGTACAACCAGACGATGGATGGGGCTAAACTAAGGCTTATTTTTGGGGTAGGGCTTATATTAGGTGCATTTTTTGCTTTGGCTGTTCACCGCCCTGAGTCCTTTATTGGAGAAGGGTGGTATATAAATGGAATAAATAAATAAATAAATAAACTGTGTGAAAATTGGGCTAGGACTTGTTTTTGGGGGAAGGTCATATTTTTGGGAAAACATGGTACTTACAAATGGGTTATGTTCTGAGAGGCTGTTCATAAGTCCATTTTGTTGGTAAGTCCAACAAGTATAAAAATATACGCAATGCAGTTCTTGCATTGTATAGGCAATGGTCCACTGGATTTTGGGTGGTGACAGGAGGGGGCATAGGTGAGAGGGTGGAAGAAATGCATTAAGTTTCTAAGGGATTCAGGAAGAAAGTAATTAGTTATTATATTTAGATTGGAATATTAACCCATATTGCAATTTGGTTCCATTAAAAGCCTTTTCGTGCTTTTCTTTGCTGCTACTTACTCATACGTAAGATTTATAACCATAACTTTCTCAGTCATAGCTTGTTGAATACAATTGGCTGGGTAACTACAACTAAAAGCTATGATTTATAAATAAAAAATGGTTTGATAAAATGCTATGCCCAAACCAAATAAAATTGCAATTATGAGTTAGACTGCTGTGTGAATAAATGTTTAGATAATACACTATATGAAATCATGGTTTGCTTGGCTATAGTTTACTGAAAAACCTGCAAGGCTTTTGGGTTCACACATCCTAAACGATACTGTAATTTGGCTGCCTTTGGCTTAGTGCACTCTAAACTCAACCAGAGTTGAGATGCCAAGACAGAAATAGCTTCTAAGTTAAATATTAACATTTCCTTTCAGTCCCAAAGATGGTTAGCAGACAATACAGGTGCCATCAACTAAATAATTGGGAACTAGAAAAGAAATTGGGAGGTTACCAGATAACATGTTACTCTTTTCCCCTTTGTTAATACAACAGCTTTTAAATACTATTAACATTTCATATCTAATATTAGCAAGAGAAACAGGAGGCCTAAACTTGATGGCCATGAACAGAATTGCAGTTATATAAATGGCTTTTCTGAACTATATCCAATACATAAATTATTTTGATTGCCTCATTTTTCTAAGACTAGCCAAAAGACAGATTTTAGCATACATCCCGGCACAATTTCAGGTCCTTCTTTGCTGTCTGGATAAAGGTCACTTGCTGCTAGATTTGAAATGAAATATGTTGAGAAGAGTTTTAAAGCTGGCAAGGCTTCAATATGCAACTCAAACCTAAGTGTTCATGGACTAAATGAATTTTCACTTGATTTATACTTAAAATGTTATGTTTAATTGTACCACTTACAAAATGCACTGCCTTTTATTTGCAGTTCAAATGATATCCAAAAGCGAAATATTGAATTGGACAGTGAAGTTTTTCCTGTCAAAATCTGAAATTATATGCCAAAATCTGAAATTATACCTTCCAAAACTTTATCTTCCACTCTGTGGCTTCAGTAGCATTAGACTTGAAACTATTTTTCTGCTGTCTGTGTTTTCTTTTGGCAACATAGATTTCTTTTAGGTTTCTTGTTACATATTACTTGAGCTGCTTTTTTAAAATTGAGTTTGCTTAACCCAATATTATAACCAGACATCTTAAAGATATTAATATTTTCAAATCCCACAATCCTCAGACATTACTTACATAAGTTGGACATGATGGGAAATGTTGTAAAAGTATATTTGGGGAAGTATAAATAGAAGAATTAACCATTAGTTCCTTCCTTCCTTATTTTCCTACCAACTGACCAACCTATCTACCTACCTACTAACCAAATTATTAAGCCTGAAAAGTGGAATGTTAAGTAGGCGATAAAATCAATGTATGATCACATCACACTAATGTTCACTGGAGTAAAAGTTCAATAATCACCAAGCCTAGAATAAAGGTTCAGTTTACATTGGCTTTAACCTGATATTATCTAAATCAGGAGTGTTAAACTTGATTTCACTGAGGGCCGCATTAGGGTTATGTTTGACCTCGGGTTGTGTTTGCCTGGGGTAGGCATGGCCATGGTGGGCATGGCAGCTCAACATCACTCGTGTTATGGGTGCCTGTGGTGGCTCAAGCGCTCTGCCAGTGAAAAAAAGCTCCCAAGCTGTGTTTTCAGCTGCAACGGCTTCCTGCAACCCTGTGCCAGCAAAAACGGAGTTTGGGAGGGCCTTGCGTGGCTCTCACAAGTTGCATTTTTGGCTACAATGGCCTCCTGCAACCCTCTGCCAGTGAAAATGGAGCCCAGGTCCATTTTCACTGGCAGAGGCCCTACGGGCAGGTCTTTGCTGTTTCCAAATCGGCCCTGCGGGCCAGATCAAAGCACCCCATGGGCCAGATCCAGCCTGCAGGCTTTGAGTTTGACACCCTGATCTAAATCATTGCAATAGGTTAATGTTGCTAAAATTGTACATTCAACAATTATGGCCTTTCAAAAGGTACTGAACTATTAACAACATTTCTACTGAGAGTTGTGATTTATTTATTTATTTATTTATTTATTTATTTATTTATTTATTCGATTTATAGACCGCCGTTCTCCAATGGACTCAAGGCGGTGTACAGTTAGAACAAAGCAAGCAGATAAAATTACAATCAATTTATCATGATTTATCACTACCCAGAAGAATTCAGGGATAGTATAATTCTCTCCTTCCAAAAAAAGCATGGGAAATGTACTTTTCAAGAGGGAATTTAAAATTGTGATTTTTGAGTGCCTTTATGCAGTTTCCTGTTTTCAAATTCTACTTGAAAATCTCTACTGCTCCCAGATATCCCAGAATATCAAGGATGAGGCTCCACTATCATCATCCTTTCAAACCCTTGCTTACTTCCTATGGAGAAGAAAATAGTAAACAAGGAGTGGCCAAAAGGAACTTTGCTTGGTTTGGTCTTGATATACTTGTCTTGGTGTATGTGTGTGTGTGTGTGTGTGTGTGTGTATGTGTGTGTGTGTGTATGTATGTGTGTGTGTGTGTGTGTATATATATATATATTTACACACACACACACACACACACACACACATATATATATAAAGGATTGTGAAAAGAAAAACAAAAATAAAACTACCTTTCAATCCAGGAGAATCTGCCTACAGTATTTGATGGTCAAAAAACAAATGTAGCTTTGAAAAACATCTCATTGGAAGACTTATTCACAAACATTATTTTTATACCTACAACCTTGACCCAATACCTAATGGAATTTTGACCAGAACAGACCAATCTAGATGATAGTCTGAAGATTACAAAAACCACAGGTTTACTCCTAAAATCATACAAGTTATAATCATCCAAAGTGTTCCAACTCAAGGTAATAGTGAAGAACTGAAACAAAATTGTTCGTATCTAGAGAACATTAAGAGGATAGAAATGGCTCTTGATCTGTCCAGAAATGACCATACTGTACAATCACAACTCATCACAGTCAGATGACACTTTTATTGCAATCTTTAACCAATATTTATAGTAAATATGAAAGGGGGAAAACAGGAAGATAAAATAACAACAGAAGTTTTGCATATTTGTATAAATTGGTGAATCTGGGTTAGCATCCCTTAAAAAAATTATAAACATAAAATTTATGGAGTGTGGCCAGCTCATCACAATAATATTTTGAACTTCAGCAAACTATGTTATTAGAATTAATTAGGGCCAAACCAAGTGGGTGAAAGTAGGTCAAATACTTAATTTAATTTACTTTTATATTTTAAATTAATTTAATTTAATTTAATGGAGCAGCAACTCACTGGATGTCAACAGGAGGCCAAAAAGTCAAGATGGTGACCATGACCATGTGATTGAAGCCTTGCCTCTTTTTTACATGCATCTCATATGTGACTGGACTTTTCTTAACCTCTCTCTCCAACAATGTCCCTGTCAAAGCCTACAGTATTATGCAGCCCTACATCTCACAGTCAAGGCCAGGTCCAAAGACAACATAGTGAATTCCACATGTCCAATTCTTTATTTGCCAATAAATCTTGCCAACTTAAAGCAATAACCTTCTAATCTAGCCATATTCTGTGAGATTCTAAAATGTGGCTACCCTGAACCTCTTCCTCCTTCTTCCATCTAACTCGGAACTAAATAGGCTCTTCATTTGGGCTTCTGGAATGTAGTGCTTCCTCAATAGGAATTGCAGTGGTTCTGCCAGGATACCCACCCCTACTCGTCTGGATACACATTCCATTAGATACACATGCATATTGAAAAATAATACTTAAGCAAACTTAGGAAGCAAGTTTGAATGACCACACATGGAAATTCAAAAGTGTTTCAGGCTTTACATTTTATTGCACCATCTAGATTGAAACCATCTCGTTTTCTTTTTCAAATTTTACACAACTCATCTTCAATTGATAAATGGAAGATCTCTATGCAATTTGAATCCACTTAACCTTGATTCAAAATATGCAATAAAATAGATTCAAAACATGGACTTTCATGAGTGTTTTATTTAATTTAAAAATCCTGTTTCCTATTATCCTGAGTGCTCCTATTTTGTCAAAGGAGGTTGTGTTCCTTCCAATACGGACACTTGAATTTCATATGTTAGCCCACATTTCAGCCAATGATATCATACATTAACATTTGTTAGAGGATGTAGCTATTTAATTCTATAGCAAAAGAATTTACAGAATTTATAAAATTGTACTTTTAAAAAATCCTGGATAAAGTCACAGAGCCTTTTTCAACCCATATTTTTATGCTTCAGGTCTGCAGTTCTACACACAATAAGAATACAGTGGCCTGTCAACAATCCCAAAGTAATAAAATGTAGCTTTGTAATGCAAAAGCCGAAGTACAGTAATCTGTTCAAAATCACCTCCATGTCAAAGTGTTGGCATTTGGAAAGGCATGAACAGTCCATGTGTCACTTTAAAATAGTTATGCTGTCAGACCCACTGCTCACTAAACTATGGGAAATATTTGTTGAGAACAGAGGATTACATTTCTCAGGTAGATCCCTTTTGTTCATTCACTACTCAGCTGAGCCAATACAGGCAGATTGTAAAATCAATACTTTCCTGCCTGCTCCTTTTTAAGCATAGCACAATGGTGTTTTATTAAGGAGATTCAAGAGCTGCTGTCAACATAAAGCAAGAAAGGTACAGATGCCATTGATCAAAAAGAATGCTGGACACACTGGGGACATTCCAACATTCTAACTCACTTTCATTTAAGAGTAATCCCCCCACTATAACAAATAAAGAGTGGGAGGTGTGGGAAGAAACAAACGAGATGGTTGAGATCAAATCCTGTTCAAATTAAATCCCTGTAGCAGGGAGTTTGATTTACTTATGGTGAATCAATATGTCTTTTAAGTAAACATGCCTCGACTATAGGTAGACCATAGTACTGATCTAATGTAAACTCTACTGGGTCTTTAAAGATTATTGAGGCTCTATTTCTACAATAGGTTTTACATTCTATCTAAGAAGAACTGGGAGAATTATTTTATTTCTAATGTAGTGTGAACTTGTTAAGAACAGTCCAAATAATCTGATTTAAAACAACCAAATGTGAAATCCACTCACTTTCTTGTTTCTTCCAGGATTTTTTGAACCTGACTTGTCAGGATAAAAATTATGAGAAACTGGCAACATCTCTTACAACATTAATATTCAAAAGTCCTAGTGAGTCACCAACTTCATAAGAATTCACAAAACATTTAAAGAAAAAAAATAATTGCACATTAGGGAAAAAGTGCCATGCTTTTAACAGGAATGTTAATAATGTCAATAAATTTATAAAATTATATTATAAAATTATAATTATAAATTCTATATATGTTTATGTCCACACTTGGAATTCTTACTAGCAGCAAAGAAAAAAAAAAGCTTTTTTCCAACTGATACAATAAAGTTCCTTGCCCAAACTATACCATGCCTACTACGCTTTCTTTAGCAGAATATACAATGTACTATAGTTGTCCAGTGCAATGCAAGCCAAATGAAAGCTCATTTTATTAAATATTATTTCCACTTGATCTAATAGGCTTTGAGTATAGCATTAAAGTACAGGTAATCCTCACAACCATTCATTTAGTGATCTTTCAAAGTTACAACACTACAAAAAATGACTTATGACCGTTTTCCACACTTTACAACCATTGTGGCATCCCCAAGATCATGTGATCAAAATTCAAGACTTTGGAAACTGGCAAGTATTTATGAGGGTTGCACTGTTCCAGGCTCATGTTATCACCATTTGTAACCTTCTCAGCTGGTTTCCAACAAGCAAAGTCAATGTGGGAAGCCAGATTCGCTTAACTGCAGGATTCGCTTAACAATTGCAGTGATTCTCTTAACAATTGTGACAAAAAAGTTTATAAAATGTGGTGCAACTCACTTAATAACTCTCTTATTTAGCTATGGACATTTTGGGGTCAGTTGTGGTTGTAAGCGGAGAACTCTCTCTTCTTTTAAGAAGAGCCATAGGTAAGGCAACAGTCAGATAAAAGAAAGCTGAGTTCAAAGCAGGAATGGAATTTAGGAAAACATTTCAAATTTGACTTTCTCTCGTTCATTTAAGCCAGAGGGTCAGAGAGTCAGAGTTGCAAGGTTCTTTTACTGTACTGAAAGGATTAGAGCATACACAGAGTATTACCTAACTCAGCTTTTGTTATTGCTGCTGAGAGAAGCTCCATTGTAACCTAATGTGCCAACTGCAAAGGTAAAGCCTCCAGGCCAATTGCCAAGTAGCCTAGCAAAGTAACTTAAAAGGTGTATTCTCAGCAACCTAATGTGAGATAGCACCCCCTAACAAATATAGCTGATTTTCTGGGCTATATGCCAGAAAATGTATTCTTTTCCTCCTTTCTGAGATCCTTTGTTTTCACAGTGCTGAGAAAATCATGAGGTTTGCATGAACTAATGGATATGAAATTATGTTTCTTAACATTATGACGATCTGTGCAAGCTGTGTAAACTATAAGAAGTTTGAGAAAAAGTTTTTGCGGCTGCTGCTTTTGCTTTCTCTCTCTCTGCCTGCTGTTTAAGATGGAGATAAACACTCACCCAGCTTAATCTTGATCAATAAAAAAGCTGAATATCAGTGGCCTCATGTTCAGAGTTTCATTGGATTTATCAGATTCTGAGCTGCACTGAAAAACCTTACAGTACTATAATAAAGGAGGGAGATGGGCAATTAAGAAATATGAAGAATCAATCCAATCAATCAAAATAGTTTTAGTATATATAACTCTGGTGTTAAATCTAGTATACCTTGAAGATCTAATAAGTGAGTATCATCAAATGGCACTTGCCCACCACTTCTGGCTAGGTTTATCTGGATGCAAATTCCACAGGGCTCACAGCACTTCTAATGAAGCCTGTATGGTGAGACAAGGATCAGTTTGGGAAGTGTGACAGAAGGAAATATAACTTTTCTGTAAGTAGTCCAAGGCTGCCATAGGTTCATTAACTTTATTGAAATGTTAAACCAAATCAGACAAGAACAACCCGCCCCCCTCCCCAGCTACCATTTACAAAACGTCGTCCTTCTACTGATGAAACTCACCAATCATACACTGAGAAAAAAATGATAGAATATTTTTATTTTTATTTTCTAAGTAGAAACATCACAAAATAGACTTGGGAAGGTGGGCTGCAGGAAAAGTGGAATAAAATTAGGGGGTGTCAATTTTTTCAGCTTTCAATTTCCAAACATTATGGGTGCTCAAAAGTTGTGACATGCGTTGGGGATTTTGGTTACTTTAGTATAATTTAGATGTGCCTTGTAAGTAACTACATAAATATCATAACTTTTTAACATTTTGTTTGTTTCATTGAAGCATTGGGACCCCCAAGATGGGAGAGAATAAAGTTCCATTATAATGACAGAAATTCAGGCATGTGATGTGTTATTTCATTCAGAATTTATATCACATAATTTGCTTTCATTGATATGGATCACCCAGCCTCTCCTAGTATGTATCCTGGAAAACTATTTGGCAACTAGCTGAAGTAGAGAAACTATGTTAAGTGACTACAATAGTTCAGTTTAATTTGGCCTTGAACCATTAAACAATACTTCCATCTCGCAGTATGTTTTTTTTAATTATTTTGAATTATATGCTGCCCTTCTCTGGAGACTCAGGGCGACTTACAATGCGTTAAGCAATAGCCTTCATACTTTTGTAGATTTTATACGAAGTCAGCTTATTGCCCCCACAAACCGGGTCTTCATTTTACCTACCTTTGAAAGGATGGAAGGCTGAGTCGACCTTGAGCCTGGTGAAAATTGAACTCACAGTAATTGCAGGCAGCTGGCTTTACTTAAACAGTACTTTAGCCACTGCACACCCAAGGCTCTTTAATGTTAAACTTTCTATGATAAGAACTCAAACATTAAGCTTCAAATCAAGGTGCTAGTAAAGGCATCAGAAGAGTTGCCAGGAATATTAAAATAGCAATACTAAATACTTCAGAAAATATGCTTGTATAGTTCTTGACATAAAAAACTTCCCAGTATAATCTTGCAATTTCCTTGAAAGATTCTCATGTCAAGAACTATACAAGCATATTTTCAGAAGTTATCACACCAGTAGATAATTATAGGCTACGAGTTTGTTTTTCTTTGTAATTCTTTTGCCCTGTTTATGGCAGATAATATACTGAAGATGGGAAAAGATATATTAAAGAAAATGTAGGAAGTAAAAACAAAGAGAAATCCTAAATCTGAACGTTACTAATATTTTTTAAAAAGAAGGGGCGTTGGTCCTACCTGATATGCCCTTTCTCGTTGTGTTCAATGGGAGGGGCCATGATGGGTTATTCTAGGCTCTAGCTTTGTGAACTGAGTTGAATTTTCTGAGGTTCTGCCTCCCTGGTGACGTTCCTCAATTTGATAACAAAGACGAAGCGAATGGACAGCCATGTGAAAAACAGAAATAAAAATTACCCACCTCTAGGGAGCTGGACCAGACAGGTAACAGGGTAGTGCTGTCCCCTCCCATCGAACACAATGAGAAAGGGCGTATCAGGTAGGACCAATGCCCCCTCTCCATAGTGTATCGATGGAAAGTGCCAGGATAGGACATACCAAAGCTTGGCAGTCCTACGGGAGGGAACTGCCCTGGGCTGATGACCCTGCCTCCTTGTGGACCCACTGCAGGACCCACTGGCCAAATGCCGCCTCCGCAGAAGTGTAAGAGTCAAGTCTGAAATTATGGACAAATGGCGACGGGGACGCCCAAGTTGCCATCTTACATATCTCTTCTACGGAAGCTTGGGTAGCCCAGGCCACCATCGTGGCCACACTGCACGTAGAATGTGCTGTTATCCCGAGGCACCGTGAGAGCTTGAAACTCGTAAGCACGGGCTATACATGTCCTAAGCCAATGCCTTACCATGGAAGGGGTCACCTTGTAGCCCAGAGTTGATGGCTGAAAGGAGACGAACAGGGATTCAATCATCCTGAAGAAAGGGGTCCTTGAGATGTAAATATTAGGGCTCTCCTAACATCCAGTGTATGGTAGGTATGCTCCAAGGCGTGCTGAGGCCTTGGACAGAAATCAGGCAGAACCAACTCCTGTGCTCCAGTGAAACAAGGAGTTGACCTTTGGAAGAAAGGCAGGGTCCAGCTGCAGGACCACCCTCTTTGGGTGAAAAATACACAAGTCCTTCTTCACGATAATGCCGCCAACTCTGATATCCATCTGTGACAGCCACAAGGAAAGCAACCTTACATGAGAGGAGGCAAAGGCTAGCCTCTCTCAAAGGTTCAAAAGGTGCCTTGGTCAGTGCCTGTAAAACTTTGGTCAGGTCCCAAGTTGGATAACGGTGGAGCGTTGGGGGTCACAGATTAGAAGCCCCATGCAGAAAAGCTCACACCCTCGGATGGTGAGCAACGGAGTCCCAGTCCCCATCGGTCAAGACAGAACCCAGGGCAGTGACCTGCCTACGCAAGGTATTGGGGAAAGCCCCTGTTCCAGGACCTCTTGTAAACACTTCTGCCACAGAGGCTGAAGTAGGGTCCAATGTCTTGTTACACACCAATCCTCAAAGGTAGTCCAGGTGGCATTGTAAATACGTGTGGTTGAAAGCCGCCTGAATTGTCCAGATGACCCTGGTAGAGAATTTCTTCTGTCTTAGGAGCCTCCGCTCAATCGCCAAATGGCCAACAGGAGCCACCGGGGCTCGGGATGTAGTACAGGGCCTTGGCTGAGGGAATGCCTTTGTCTGGGGGAATCCTCCAGGGTCTGGCGACAGACAGGCTGACCAGGCTGGCGAACCATGGCCTCCTAGGCCAATGTGGGACCACTAACAGTACCTCTGTCTTCTCCAACAACACCTTCCTGATGACAGCTGGGATCAGGGGTAGGGAAGGGAAGGCATATAAGAGCCCCTTTGGCCAAGGACTTCTCAGAGCATCCATCCCCTCCGCTCCCAGGGCAGGGAACCAGGAAGGTGGCCATTTGTTGGAGATGCAAAGAGATCGACCACAGGATGGCCAAACCGGTCTGCGAGTTCTACAAACAGGCTGTGATGGAGACTCCACTCTGACGGATCCACGGTGGTTCGACTCAGCCAGTCGGCTCGGACATTGGCCATCCCGGCAATGTGATCTTCTGTCAGGGATAAAAGATGAGTCTCTGCCACCGGCACAAGGATTCTCATGAGGGGCCTTGACTGAGCCCCCCCCCGCCAGTTGATGTGGGCCTTCGTCGTGATATTCTCTGTGAGGAAGAGAACATGGTGCCCCTCCACCTGTGGTTGAAATGTCTGTAGGGCCAGACAGGCTGCCCTCAGCTCCAACCAGTTATCTTCTGGTTGAGCTCCAGCTGTGTTCACTGTCCCTGGGCAATCTGAGACCCGCAATGGCCTCCCCAGCCAAAAAGGCTGGCATCTGATGTCAGTCAGTCTGCAAGGCTCCCTGAAAGAACAACCCTTCCTGATGGCCCCCGACACCCACCAGTGCAGCGAGCATTGCCAGTGCCCGCCCTCTGAAAGGGGAGCAGGAACCACTGGAGTGGTCAGGCATGGAAACTTCCCCATGGGACTATGGCCAGACATGAGATCATTTCCCCCAAAAGTTGGGACAACCAGGCCACCAGAACTGTCCCCTCCTGCCAGATGAGTTGAATCAACCCCTGGATGCTCTCCTGCCTGTCCTGGAAAAGAAACACTTGGCCCGCCTGTGTGTCTATCAGAGCCCCCAAATGTACCAGCCTTGTAGAAGGCACAAGTTGACCTTTTTCCAAATTCATGGAAAACCCATGGTCCTGAAAAGTCCTGATCACTATGGCCAGACCACGTTCTGCCAGCTTTTGGGAGGATGCCTGGATGAGTAGATCATCCAAGTAACATTGGATCCTGATAAGGATCATCCTGAGATAAGCTGCCAGCACTGCCAGCAGTTTGGTAAATGTTCGAGAGGCTGGTACTAGGCCAAAAGAGAGAGCCAGATATTGAAATGATGGCTGCATAGCAAAACCTCAGGTACGGTTGGTGGTTTGGATGTATAGGGATATGGAGGTAAGCCTCCTTGAGGTCTATAGAGGCCAAGAAATCCCACTCCCTGATCCCTGCTAAGATGGAATGCAGGGAGTGCATCTTGAACCTCCCGTACACAATATAGTTGTTGAGTCCCTTGAGATTTAGAATTGCCCTCCACCCCCACCCCCCAAGGCCTTTGGGATGATGAACAGGATTGAATAGAGCTCTCACCCCTGCTGTCCCGGCGGAACTGGCTGAATGGCCCAGATATCCAGCAAATGCTGAATAGCCGCTTCCATTAGGCCCTGCTTCACTGGGTCTCCCGAAATGGGGCAGCAGAGGAAAAGCCTTGGAGGAGGGGAAAGAAATTCGAGAGAGCACCCTGCTCTTATCGCCTCCCTGACCCAGGCATCCATAGTTATGTCATCCCAGCAGACCGAGAATAGGCTGAGATGGCCCCCTATGGGGATGTCACTTGCGGTGGCAGGCACCTCTGTCACTATTACCCTGAAGGGGCAGCCAGACTGCGGCAGTCTGCCCCTGCCTCCATAAGCAGGTCGGTTGGTCTGGAATCCAGATCTGGGCTGGAAGGGCCGCTGTTGACAGGGAAAGCTTGCCCCAACTTCCCCCTGCCAGAAGGAGGGCCGTCTAAAATATGGCATCAGGTGGTAATCGACAATCTACCTTGCGAAGGTAGTACCTTCCTCTTGTCCCTGGTCTCAATGAGCAAAGGGTCCAGAGACTGGTCATACAAGTTGTCCCCTCAAAAAAGGCAGAGGCCAATTTCCACTTATTCTTAGTGTACATGCGTCAGTGACATAGCCAGATCATATGATGAGCAGTGACCGCAGATGCCATGGCCCTCGCTGAAAACTTGGTGGAGGCCAAAGTAGCATCTGCAGTATATTCTGCCATGGCGAGGATCTTAGAAAGATCCTGGTGGGCCCTCACATTCTCTGGCACCAAACATGACTGCACCTGTTGAAGCCAGTGCACTGACACCCTGGTGAAAAATGATGCTGCGGTTGACACCCGTATTGCCCAAGAATCCACCAGGTGAGCCCAACGAAGTGCCAACTCCTACTTGCACTCCTCTACCTTCAAGGTGTCCTCCGCATCAGGTGGGAGAACGGAGGAAGAGGTCAAGGCTGCCACCAGCGTATCCACCTTGGGAACCTGAACAAGGTTAAGAAGGTCAGAGTCAACCCCAAAAAGCATATTTTCCTGACTGGTGGGCCTTGATGCAGTAGCTAGAGATGTCCACTGTCTATGGATCACCTCTAGGAACATCTTAGGGATAGGGATCGTATCTGCTGCTATGGCCCGTTCTGTGAACAGGAAATCTTCCTGTTCCCCAAAGTCAGTGAGAGGCTCAGGTACATTAGAGTCCGTTCCCAAACAGGCAGTAGCCTGCGCTGTGGCAAGCAATGGTTTGAGGAGGGCAGGACTGAAAAGACCCCAAAATTGCTGTCTGTCCAGGGAGTCCTGCTCAAAATTGGAAAAGTCTCCCTCACCCTGGAACCCCTCCAATTGGGAGTAGCAGCTCTGGCTCGACTGTGCAGGTGAAGCAGGCCCATAATAACTTGCCTGCTCAGCAGATGGGTCCACATCCGAATCAAGAGGGAAACCCGGATTGGTCAATTGTTGGTGCTGATGGATTCCCTCAGCAATCACTCCCCTGATTGCTCGATCAATCCACTGCTGTATGAAAGGAGGCATATCCTGGTCCTGCCACCCCTCCAGAAGGACCCCTGCAGCAGTGGGGGTAAATGTTGCCTCAGGAGTCTTATGTGTGCCTCCCGAGGGGCCAGGCAGCTCAGGGTGGGCCCCCAGGTCCTCAGGTGACCAGGTTGAAGCAGCTCCCAACTGAAAAACCTCCTGCTGCACTTGCTGCAAAGTGATATCAGGGGAGTGGCATACTGCCTGGCATTCCACCCTCGTGTCACTGGCATGGCCTTGTGGAAAGGCACCTGCAGAAGCCTTTGCAAACTGCTTCTCCAAGGCCCTTTGTTGCTTTTGCACTGTCCATTCCTCTGCTTTAGAGGACCCTTTATGCGCCATGGCCTTAGCCCTTATTTTGGCAGCTGCTGCCAGGCTAGCAGTCCCTAGCCTAATAGTTGCTCTGCCAACCCTAAGGAGACCAGGTGCCCCCAGCTGAAAAATTGGAGCACTCACCATGATCCTCCATATTACTGATAGTTAGCCAAATTTACAAAGTGTGGTGAGGCCTGTAACAGGCCTGAGCAGGCCTAATCGGGTATCTGTCCCAAAGGGCTGGGCTAGGCCCCTTACCCTGCGCCACAATAAATCCAAGTAACAATTGAGGTTCAACAAGCTTGCTTAATAACAACAGGGCCTGACTGGGAAATACTGCCCGAAGTGGATCCCATGACGAAGAAAAGGCCTCCAAAAAGGCTGACCATCTTCACAAAATGGCCGCCCATTATAGTGGAAGGCGAGGTGCAGGCCTGGATAAGTCCGCAGCAGCAGTCAGCCCTTTTTTGTATGAGCCCTGCAGGGCCGTGGCCAAGGCTCTTTCTGCACACATGGAGAGCCTGACTCAAAGCTGGGCAGCTCAGGGAAGGTGGGGGAGCAAAGCCGCCTGGACTCAATCCTCCAGAGTAGGAGCCATATAATATCTAAGCCACAAAGTTCAGGCCCTTCTGAATCATCCATTGTTTCCCTCTATCCTTCCTAGAAATCCACCATACATGATTTCTCTGAAGCTCCAATACTGTAGCCCTAAAAGTGTGGACAGTCTTGAACAAATATTTTAAAATGAGAATACATTAGGGTATATGTGGCGAGGTTGCTAGAGAAAGTTTGTGATTTTGTATTCAGATAATAACCAAACATGTAGACAGAATTAATGGAACAAAACTAATGTAATGCCTTTTTGCAGTGGGAAGAATAGTAAAAAATGGACATACTAAAAATCATTTCCCTGATGTATACCATAGTAAAGCAAGCTGATTATTACTAACAAAGGCTGTGAAGAAGGAATACTTCAAATACAAACAATTCTTTCTCACCAAAGCCAGAGAACAACCTCATGTACAGAGATAGGCAGTATGACCAATTTGTTAATGCTGCCACTATACGTTGTGAGTGAAGAAACAGCAAGACTTAGATATTTCACTTGATAACCATTTCCCCAGGTGAACTGAAATTACATGGCCTCATGAAATTGAGCTGCCAGAAAACTGCTAGAAGTTCCCTTCCCTGATTATATGGATACAATATGAAGCTGGATTTTTTTCTTTAAAACATTCATTAAATTAGCTGCTCATAAGTTTCCTTTGAAAGAGGGTTGCAAGTCAGGGACTACAGGTAAAATATTTAAAAGTCAAACAAAAAGTCAATTACATAAATTCAATATTAATGTTAGTACTTTGTTAACTTTTAAGTACATACTCTTAGAGATGACCTGGACGACTGAGAACCTCCAGATATGCTCTTAGAGACATCCTCATCTTCCCACATTTCAATAGCTTCTCAGATTTGAAACACAAATAGTCCTTGACTTATAACCATTAGTTTAGTGACTTTTTGAAGTTATAACAGCATTGAAAAAACTAACGTATTACAGGTTTTCACTTACAACCGTTACAGCATACCCATGGACACATGATCATAATTCAGGGTTTAGGTTTAGGTTTAGATTTTATTGGATTTATATACCGCCCTTCTCCCGAAGGACTCAGGGGCTTGGCAACTGGCATCTATTTTGACAACTGCTCTGTTCCAGGTCATATGATCACTACTTGTAACCTTGCTAGACAGCTTGACAAATGAAGTCACTGGGAGAAGCCAGATTCACTTAACAACTGTATGATTCACTTAACTGCAGTAATTTGCTTAACACCAGTAGCAAAAAGGACATAAAATGGGGCAAAACTCACTTAACAATTGTCTTACTTAGAAATTATGGGCTAATTCTCAAGTCATAAATCGAGGACTTACCAGTAATTCAAGATTATGAAACTCCTCCCCTTTATCTTTTTATACACACATCACACCACTCATTCAAGTTTCATTTAAGGAACTACATGTAAAAATTGGTTTTCTGACTAATAAGCAACAATTGTATGCACAATTCACAGCTGGATATACCCCCTATATCTAAGTAGAGGTTTCTTCCCTGATATACTATATGGCTATGAAATTGGCACTTGAATGTCCCTGTCATAATATTTACATAGCTATATTCATCTTAAATAGAAATATTTTACTTTCTAGAATTCTGTCACTATTACTTTTATATTAATAAATCTTGCTAAAGAAAATTCTTTGAGATTTTTCTTGGGAAAAAGAAGACTTTCAGTTTAGGTTGCTAATAAAGGTCTGATATGAACACACAATAGACTACTAAATTGGACACTAGAGAATATTTGGTTATGTTCCTATGAATTAAACAATAGACAAAGGTGGCTCTGTCATATGAATATATTACATTTATCAAAGAACTACAGTAGATATTTACAATATTTATCAATCACCTTTTTTGAAACTCCTTAAATCCAATTTTCAAATATCAGTGTATCATCTTCAAGATCTGTTTTCCCCATGTTATTTTTTTCTTAGGAAAAAAAATACTGAAATGTATCTATATAGTATCCGTGGAAGTTAACATACTGAAAAAAACCCATAGGTTTATGCAAGGGCAAAGAAAAGCCAATATACAGTAAAATGTGGATATGAAATGCTGATTATGCCATGAAATAAATATTAATGTATCTCAGGCAGCAGTGCCCACATATAAGCTGATAAGTGCTGTGTGGAGCTGACAAGGGCAGTGTAACCTGTCAGCAAGTATTACAGAATGGGACAATAGGTCTGTAAGGCAAAGCAAAAGCAACATGGCAAGTTCTTGGCAGTGCCTCATAATATTCGAACTAAAGTGCTCTGTGACATGCAGACAAGAAGGGCATGGTGATTATAAGCAGCGCTTTAGAGAGATGATGGAGGGCAATGGGTGAAGAAAGGATGAGGCTGTGCAGAATATGACAATCTGAAGAGATTACCTTCTTCTGGCACATTTCTATGGCACTACAAAGCATCTCATACATGTTCATTTTTCCATTCCCTTTGGTATCTGTACAGGTCATTATGGGAAATGGAGATGGTGAGTTGAGCTTTAACGTAGAATTGAGAGAAAAATAATGTTGCATGTTAGATTGCATCTTTGTATGGATAAATGGACATTTTTCAGTTTTACACTAGGGCTTAATCAGAAATCATGCCTTATTTTCACTTTTTTATTTTAATTAAGTTAATACAAATGTCTCTCTTTCAAATTGGCTAGCAGAATATCTTTTTTTCCTCAGTGTGGGAAGACAAATGTTTACTGGCAGCCACATTTCTTTTGTTGACAAAGTAATTTTTTAAAACTCTTGATTCAGAACAACAGGATGCAGATTATTCAACAAAAAGTACATACAGTAAATGCTATCTCTTCCTTCTGTGCTTTTAGAGATGAAATATTACTGGACTAATAAATTTTTAATAGGGTTATATAACAAAGTGCTGTTGTCATTAACCAAGCATTCCCCCCCCACACCTGATTTAAATTTTATTTACTTAGATGGTTTTCAGTATAAAAATAAGTATGGTGGCATAGCAGGGGGAAAAAAGCTCAGTCTACTAATTGCTCTTTCTGTTTCTGGGAAGAATTTACATGAAGAATGTCAATAGGAGCCACAAGCTACATTTTTAATTAAATATTTGAAAATATTAGTGAAATTAACAATTCATTGCCACCATTATACTAAGAAAATTTTAAGCCAGTATGAAAATGAAAAGCTACTTTCAAACATATTTCAATGAGCTACAAGGAGGCCTCAAAATCAACCTTACAAGTTTGTATAATTTATTTACTGACAGATAGTGGCAGTACTTAAAACAGAATTATAGTATTGACTTTCTGCTATGGCTTTACTCTCAATTTTTTCTAATTCAGAAGTAACCAAACCTAAAATACTGCAATTCCTTTGGAGCTAACCTGATATATTTTGCAGCCTAAATGCAACCAGATTAATAATTCACTCTTACTTGGACATGGGAAAGAATAGGTTAGTTTGGAATAACCAGGTTGATTATGTATTAGTCAATTATGACTATACCTAGTTGTGTTCTTTAAAATAGCAATCTTACTTCACTCTGGCCAGCACTGATTAATGCTTACAAATCAAATTTACAGATCAGTATACTGTCTTTGACAGTAATATGAAATAAGCTCAGAATGGAACTGTAATGGAATATGTGGATGACCATGAGGGGTAATGAGGGGATGAGATGTTACTTAGAAAAACAATCAGATCAGAGAAGCAGAAGCAGAAGCCCCCAGTAACTTCATAGTCAAATAAAGAAATTTTTGAAGGACCAACCCTAATGGATCAAGCAGTTAGAAGTGGCAGTGACAAGTTTTACTTTCAAACTTGCAAGATCCTGTTAATGCAGCCTTACAATAAAGCCGAATTAGTTGACTTAGTCATTTTTCTTTTTGGTTGAATGGGTAGGATTGGTAGGGACCTAGAAGTAATACTGCATATTTGGATGGCTAGTTTTTGTACCAGGTTTTCATGTTTCATTTGTAGTTTTCCTGACAATGGCCAGGTTTACAGGTAGTCCTCATTTGGCAACTATAATAGAGACCGGAAATTCAATTGTTAAGGAAAGCAGTTGTTAAGTAAAACCATGACAGTATGTAGGCTTTCCTTTGCTTTTAAAGGCCTGAGAAGGTTGTATATGCAAGGATTGGCCACAAAGTTATTTTTATCACTGTATTAACTGCAGTCATTAAATGAGCAGTCATTAAATGAAACCCAAAGATGCACACATGTGGGCATTGTTAAAGTGCATGTGTGTATAGGCATTAATTATGATTATACATCTACCCTACTGTAACTGCTGTATGAGCAAAAAAGTCACTGGGAAGCAATTATTTTTTGCAAGAGAAGAAAACCTTAGGAAACTGATGAATATGTTTTAGCATGCATATACATGTGGATTTCAGTCTTCTGCAAAATAGACCATATTATAAACAGACTTGGAGTATCTTATCCTGGCCCATTAAAATTACATTAAATAAATGGTCTTGTGGCCAGTTTGCTCACCATTCACTTCACCTAGTATTTGTTTGTTTTAGGTTTTATAAAGACTTAAGTCACAGATAAGTGAAAAAGCATAATAATATAGCCTAGCATCATGGAAACTAATTCTGCTTTTAGAACTCCAGGAGAATCAGATTTCATCCCCCACTGTCACATTGTAAATTCCTTCTGAGACTTATAGTAATTGTAGTATTATTTTGAGTTTTGCTATTTGATAAGTGGATCTGATCAGGCAAAATTCCTTTTGGCTAAGCCAAGCACCATGTAGGAGCTTATGTAAGTCTTGTACTTGGCCAATACAAATTACATTCTTTGAAAACAAGATTGCTAAGGAAATCCCTTTTGCAAAACCAAAACCAAAACCAAGAAGAGAGCCATGCCTACTTACAACATTATCATAATTGTTCTACCAATGGATTAAATAATAAAAAACCACAGAATTGCATATAGTTCAATGAAAGTTCTCTAAATTACTGGAAAAGGCAACTAGGCTTTTACCAAAACTACATATTTTTACTGGAAAGGGGTAGGGGAGAGTTCAGAGAAAAGCAATTCATCAAAGATTTGATAGTTTTAGATAACTGATCTAATTCCAATGAGACCATCGAAACAGTAAAATAATTCATCTTCCTAGGCTCTAAAATGACCAATGTGGTGATTACAGACCTGAGATCAGAAGCACTTGGAAGAACTGTAATATCTGCATGAATAACATCTGGAAGAGTAAAGAATACCAGCCTCCCAACAGATTAGTCAATACAATAATTGACTAATACAACACAACAATTAGCTAATTGACATAGCTACTTATGGCTATGAAATATGGACTCTGAAAAAAAGAGCTACGAGAAGGAATCCTTTGAACTATGGAGCTGGAGACAATTATTATGAACTGCAAAATAACAAAGTAGTCCTAGACAAACCTCACCAAAAATATCCCCTGAAGCCAGGATCGCCAAACAAAAGGCTATCGTATTTTGGCCATGTCAGGCAAGCTGACTCACTTGAAAAATGAATCATGCTGGGAGTGGCCAATGGAAAAAGAAAGGGCTGCCTTACTGGCTGGACCCTATAAAGCAGGGTTGTCAAACTGGCAGCCACACGTAGGTCACACCCTATGCGTAGGCTACACCCACCCCAACTCCACAAAGGAAAAAAAAGCAACAATATGTCTTGTGATGTCATGTGACACGATCAAGTTTGATATCCGTGCTATACAGGATGACACTGGGATGACCATGGTGGATATGAAGGAGACAGTGCAAAACAGAGGGGTTTGGAGAGTGCTAATCCATGAAGTGGCCAGGGTTAGACATGAGTGAATGGCTGACAATGATGATCTAATTGGGTTTATAGAAGCCAAAAAAAATGTTTCTTATGCTTTATTCTATATTTTTCTATATTCACATTCTGAATCTCTCTGAAGGCTGTTAAACCAGGCTTTCTCAAACTGTGAATAACAGAATAACAGAATTGGAAAGGGTCTTGGAGGTCCAACCCCCTGCTCAGGCAGGAAATCCTATATTATTTCAGACAAATAATTGTCCAATGTCTTCTTAAAAACTTCCAGTGTTGGAGCACCCACAACTTGGAGGCAAGACATTCCACTGACTAATTGCTCTATCTGGAATATTTCCTTAGTTCTAAGCTGCTTCTCTCCTTGACTTTCTGATGCTATGGAAAATAAGTTGACCCCCTCTTCTTTGTAGCAGTCTCTTAGATATTGGAACACTGCTATCATGTCACCCTAGTCCTTCTTTTCATTAAACTAGACATATCCAATTCCATTCTTCATGTTTTAGCCTCCAATCCCCTAATCATCTTTGTTACTCTTTTCTGTGAAGAACCTTTTTTGTACATTGTTAAAACAAAGCTATTTTTCTCCAATGTTTGATTATATTGTTATATGTGTTCATTTTGGTGTTTGGATATTTACTATTAACTCCTGGAAACTACCTAAACAAGTTCCTGTAGTTCTTGGCACCATCGTAGGAAACCATTTGCCATTGTTTGCTTCCTAGAGCAGAGAGTTTGATTTAATAAAATTCACTTAAGTTACTTCAAGGCATAGTAGATAAAAACATTTTGTTACGTTTTTGTATTTTTATTAAAGATGGTAACAATTTATTCTTTTTGTGTTCAAAAAGAATATTTATTGTGTTGACAATAAAGTTGAAAGCTTAATGCTATGCTGCATTATTTATAGTAGGTATACAATACTTAAAAGTTTATGGAATATACCTCTACTAAGTAGTACCATTTCATTTATGCAGTTGAATGCTAGAATTTATTCCTAATTTTTAAATAATACTTATTATTGTAGTTATTTAGTGGACCACATTTAGTAAATAAAAGGCTGCCAAGGGACTGTTGTCATTATAGCCGCTGGGCGAGATCATCCGTGGTTTTGGGGTGGAGTTCCATCAGTACGCTGATGATACTCAGCTGTACATCTCCACCCC
>JANHZT010002234.1:84552-96994 GCA_032468215.1 Stegonotus admiraltiensis | reverse complement strand
TTGTGGGCCAAAAACTGTTTAATTCTTTTAATCGTTTTTAACTTTTGTATTCTGCTGTTTTACCTTGGCTGTGCACCACCCTGTGTCCTTCGGGAGAAGGGCGGTATATAAATAAAATTATTATTACTATTATTATTATTATTATAATATTATTATTATTATGCAATACATACATATACATATGCAATACATACATACATACATATACAATACATATACAAAACATACATATGTATGTAAATACATATGTATTATATATCCTATATTTAAATACTTCAGGAAAATGAACACACACCATACTCATTCCTTCTATTTTCCCCACAATAACAACCCTTGAGCTTAGGGAAAGAGGGACTGGCCCAAAGATACCCAGCTAATTTTTCATGCTTAAGAATGGGCTAAAATTCAGTGTCTTCTGGCTTCTAGCACCAGGCCTTAACCACTAGATCAAACTGGAAATCTAATGCATATTAGGGTCCATGTAGATACACTATGCTATTTGCAAACTCTTCCTAAAAGTAGAATTATTAAAATCAATTAAACTTCCATTTGCAAAAATTAATTTAAATTTACTTTAACGATGGCTGGATTTGAATCCAAATAACCTTTTTCAGACCACTTAAGCCTACCACTTCTTCATGGAATATATTCCACCATGACATTTTTTCTTTGTCCCTTTGGAGGGACATAATTATTACCCATGCCTAAAATTTAAATGATTTGCAACATTGGTGGGAAAAAAGTCAATTATTTACTTCATTCAAAACTTAGATTTTGTATTTCAGATTCCCTCTTGCATATTTTAACAACTCCACTGTCAAAATTCGGTTCATATTTTCATAATGTCTCTAGCCTATTAGAGGAGTCAGATGGAGAACAAAATACCAACTTCAGAGATTTAGACCCTAGAATGGAGAAGGAGTGAACCTGGGAACTTCCTATATATAAAGCATAATACTGTATATATGTTTTGCCCAAGGGTGGAGATCCTTTCAGATCCTTTAGCAATGGGTTTGCTACCCCGTTGCTGGGTGGGCTTGGCCATGGTGGGTGTGGCCTAGTCGGCCGCCTGAACCACAGCGGGGGGGGCATTTTTCACCCTCCCCAGACTCTGGAGGCTTTTCTTGAGCCTCCGGGACGGCAAAAACAGCTTCCCTGGGGTCCAGAGGCTCTCCAGAGGCTGAAAACAGGCCCATTTCTGGACTTCTGAACCTCTGGTAGGCCTCTTTTTTGCCCTCCCAGACCGTCCACGCGGCCCCTGCACTTACCTGGAATGGTGAATGGGCCACGTGGAGACTCCTGGGTGGGGCAGGGTGCGAGGGCTGGGATGGGCATGGCCAGCCAGGGGTGGCATTTGGGGGTTCACTAGAGAATCACCCAAACCCTGCCGAATCTCCAGGAGCCCATCCCTGATTCTGCCTTAAGGTATGAAAGCAAGCACAGGAAAATGATCCAACATTGGCCATGGGATTTTGGTGGAGTGATTAACTTCGTTTAAAATCCAGCAGAGATGGGTAGATTTAAATCCATTCTTTTTAATAGACTTAAGCATTTTGAACACTAGGTTGGACTCATGCCAGCACATAGCTTTGACACCAAAAGAAAATGAAAACAAAACACCTGGATCTGAATATTTATGTCAAATATTTATACGACGTCTTTCACTGAGATATTCAAGGAGGCTTAGAAAAAGTTGTAAAGTCTAAGATAACAAAAGTAGCCCAAACAACCAACAATAAAATCCAGCAATAAAGTTTTTCTTTCTTTTTTTCCTTTCCTTTCCTTCCTCCTCCTCTTCTTCTTCCTTCTCCCTCCCTCCCTTCCTCTCTCTTCCTATCTTCTTTCCCTTCGCCACTGAGTCAGTGTTGACTGCTGATTACTACCTGGACAAGTCCCTGATGTTTTCTTGGCAAGATTTCACAAGTGTTTCCCATTGTCTGCTTCCTAGGGCTAAATGAGAGAATGACTGGCCCAAGTTCACCCACCTAGCTTTATTGTTAGGGAGAGACTGGAACCCATAGTCTCTAACCTGATGTACCATTGCTGCACCAAATTGGCTCTCAAGGTCCTATAGTCACCATCCCATTATTCTGTTTCTTTAAAGCAGGTCTGCTTGTAAACAACTTAGGGCCGTTGTTGTATTACAATTCTCTTCTGCCTCAGCAGAGTGACCAGTGGTATGGAAATATGTAGTCAAACATCTTTTAGGACCACAAATTTTCTACTCTTGTTCTCAAGCCACAGTCATATTATCCTTCTCAAGACCACTATCTGAAACTTATTTTAGAAGGAAATAAATAAGCTCAGGATTATCAGTCCTTGATCTTTTTCCAAATAAAAAGTAAACTTTGGGTATGTGTCAATAATGTTATTTACAATCTCACCAGGTACCCATTAACGTATCTTTTTTCCTTACTGTATTACTATTTTTCATAGCACACATTTTATAAGCAATTTCCTTGGACATAATGCCGTTTTCTGTATGCTTGTCTCCAAACTATTTTAGATATATGATTTTAAAATTGTATTAAAAAATCTGAGAAAATACAGATTTTAATGTGTAAATAACATTCCAGATCATTCCTAAATTTAGCAAGTAAGATTTGGGTAATCTGGCATTAAAAGTACAGGTAATCCTCAATTTATGACTGGTTGCTTAGTGACCATTTGAAGTTACAATGGATACTCCAAAAGCTATCTACAACCCGGTTCAGAGTTTTGACGGCTGCACAAACCCCTGCAGTCACATGATAACATTTCAGACACTTGGTAAGCAGCTGGTCTTTGCTGCTAGTTGCAGCATTCTGTGGTCATGTGAAAATTATTTATGTGTTTTGCCAATATCCAGCCTTTTGGGACAGTTTCCAGTAAAAATTACCCATAGTAATCCATTGGTTCACTTAATGACAGCTGCAAAAAAAAAGTTCTGAAATTGGGTCCAGTCTCATGGATACCTGTCACAATGACCTTGGAAATTTCAGACTCCATTAAGGTTATAAGTCAAGTAGCTTTCTCCTGTTTTCAATGAACATGATTAAAAATGCTTCACTCCACCATGTTAGTGCTTCCCCTCCTAGAACAGACCAGGCAGATAAAAAATAGCCTTGGCTTAGTTAAGACACCAAGTGGTATTAAGGTCTGGTTTATTTTACTTGGTTTATAAATATGTACTGTCTTGAATTGGGCAATGACATAAACCTTGGTTTATAAATTACTATCTTACCTATCTGGTAACCATCTATAGGTTACCATTTCTAACCTATATTTAGCCAAAAACCATCAAAGCACAGTATAGTTTATTTTGATGTAGGAATGCAATCCCACTCTGCTATCATACAGTTCTTGATTAAAATATACAAGCTGTATATTTTAGATTGCATTTTTATAAGTTGATTTCCTTTATTCTGAAGATAACATAGCAAAACTTCAGTAAGAGGGAGCTCCTCTCTTCTAAACCGTATCATTTTCTCTGCACTGCAGTGTTATCTTGGTGTGGTGATGTGCCACCACAAAATTTATAATCTCAAAGGCAGGAGAGAGAGGAACAACAATCCCACCTCTTAAAAGAAAAGGGAATAGTAATAGCCATTGATTTCTGTGGGAATAAGATTCCATCTTGAAACACAATCAAGTGGCTTGCAAAGTCCTTGCTGCCAAAACTGAAATACTTTTTCATAATTCCACAAAATGAAAAAATCAATAGAATTTAACGAACAAATATATTTTATTAAACTAGTCTGCGCTATTGGAGCGGTAGGTATTATTAAGCTTATTAGATTTACAATTATGAGGCAGAAATTATTAAATGTAGCTATGTCACTTTTAACACAACTGATATATTATCATTGACCTACTATGATGGAAGTTTACACAAATGATTCCACAGCTGTTCAATAGCAAAAACCAACCAACCAACCAACCAACAAAAAAAAAAATCTGCAAGTGCTGATTCGGTCTTCATCAGCTTCATATTCCCCAAAACCATTTGCATTACAAGTTTCAAAATTCCCAACTAGCACATACTTGTTGAAAACCTAAGAAGTATTGCAAGCACTCAGTTAGAAAGGCTAGGCCAACAGTTTCCAGCAGTCACAAAGATAATATTGTAATAAGGCCAAAATCATTATTGCAGTAATTATCTAACTTCTGGATTTTCTCCTGTATCTCTCTTTCAAAATCTACTGGAGTAATAATCCATCATCTGTCAAATCCTAAAATTATATGCCCACCTTCTTTTCTTCCATGTTTCAAGTTTTTATTGTATAGATCTTTAGCCTTTCTTTACATATAGCAATTATTCCATTCCTGCTCATTCTGTAAGCAAATTACTTACAAATTACAATAATACAATTCTGGAACTGAAAAGAAGTACAATGATCAGCTAATCCATCCCTCTGTATCTCATCAGCCTTAACCCAATCTGGTATTATTTATTCATGAAAAGGACAGCAGTATACAATAGTATGATAAAATCTGTGGCATCCAATGAATTTAAACACATTTATTACCAAAGTAATGTGCAGTGCTCAATAAATAAACAGAAAAATCACTTTTATGGCCATAAAAATGTTTGAAAGCCTATTTTATGCTAGACACCAAAAAAGAATTAGACACATGGTAGGGAATGGGCTCCTAGGGTATAGTAGTAAATTTTGAATTAAGATATATATTGGGAGGGAGGGAGGCAGGGGGAGAGAGAGAGAGAGAGAGAGAGAGAGAGAGAGAGAGAGAGAGAGAGAGAGAGAGAGAGAGAGAGAGAGAGAGAGAGAAAGAAAGGAAGGAGCTAATAGTTTTGATAAAAATTACCATCTCAAAAAATAGACAACCCATGGCAAGTAATCAAGTATGACTTGATCTATACATTATTAACCTAAGATTACAGTCAACAGTATTTCAAACAGCACAGATTTAACTTAGCAAAACTTACGAAATTGTACAAAAGATTAGATAAGAGAAGGGCACCATGTACCTTCCAGATAAAAATGCAAACTATTTTGCAAAGCATGTTACCATTGAAACTGCAAGTATGAAGAAAGCATCTGAAAATTAGCCAAGAGCCTATTCATATGTGCATTTCAATAAATCTATTTCTTCTAATCTGGTTTTTGTAATTTGAACCAATCTAATTGAATTGGCAATTTAAATTGTCCAATTGATTCAACTTAAAGATTCCATTTGGTAAAGGTTATACATGCATAAAAGTTCATTTCATTGTCTCAAGGCACTGATGCACCAAATCAGTCTAAAAAATTATTTGAACATGTTCTGAATAGCAGCAAGGTCTCCAAGGTCTTTGGCAGAGAAACCAGCCCTGCTGGTTAAGATCTTCTTGGTGAAGCTAAGGTGGGGTATATCTGGAATTTTCTGCACACGTGTCACTTTTCACTAACTTCAAGTAACTACCAAGCAATATTGAAGTGCTATATTTAGGCTCTCTGGAACCTTCCAATATTGGAGGGCAAAAAATAAGCTATTATTTCTTTAAAATCTGTGCCCAATATGGGACAAAATGGACAAAAAACTATGGGTGTAGGTAATAAGTATATCAAATTCCCCCCAAAATCATGGATTCAAGAGGTGATCTCCATAGTTCATTTTTAGCTGAAATCCTGCAATTCAATCTTCTCTGATATTCACCTTCAAGATGTGTTATTATCAGAGCCCACACAAGATTCTTACCCAACAGTTTATCAGCAAAATTGTTCTAACAATGGTTAAAATGCCATGGTTTAATCACAATGGATTGATTCACGTCATAAAAGTTTGTAAGTCAAATTGCCTGTGTTCAGAGCCTAAATCACAAATAAACAATCTTCTGATTATTTTATTGTATAAATATAGTCGCTTTGTATTTGTTGAATTTCACAGTATTTAACTTTTATATACTGTATTAATGAAGTTGAAAGAATACAGCTGCCTTGGAATTACCCCACAACCAATCAGCAAGTCTGGTACTTAAAATATCTATTTATCTGCTGTATTAAAATTGGAAATATCTATAGAATCCCTCTATGAAAGTCAGTATCTTGGTATCTAATTGCTACCTATTACATGAAAACTCTTGATTCTACAGTATTTTGGTATTTATTTAATTGCTGAGCAATATGGGTAGTCCTCAACGTACAACCACAACTGAGTCCAAAATTTCTGTTGCTAAGCAAAACAGCTGTTATGAGTTTTGCCCTGTTTTACAACCCTTCTTGCCACAGTTGTTAAGTGAATCACTGCAATTGTTAAGTTAGTAAAACAGTGGTAAAGTGAATCTGGCTTCCCCATTGACTTTGCTTGTCAGGTCGCAAAGGATGATCACATGACCTCAGTATATTGCAACCGTCATAAATATGAATCAGTTGCCAAACATCTGAATTTTGACCATGTGACCATGGGTATGCTGCAATGGTCGTCAATGTGAAAAATGGTCATAAGTCGCTTTTTTCAGTGCTGTCGTAACTTCAAACGGTCACTAAGTGAACTATTGTAAGTCAAGGGCTACCTGTAATTTATTTATTAGATACTTTTTTGCTTTGTTCTCATTTGGAAAGGTCAGAGCAGCTTCCCAGCAATTTATCAGCCAGGTGTTGACTTGTCTGAATTCTCCTCAGTTTCCAACAATGCAATTATGTCATATGCTCAGAGCTATCCTCAGTTTCTAACTAGCAAATGATCTTCAGCCAAATATGGCTTGAAGTTTAGCTGAAAGAAAGCAAACACCAAGGAATATTATTTTTCTTTTAAAATCTGACTGAACACACACATTTCAAAGCACTTAGAAACGTTATGACTCGATGACAATTGTTGGATTTTCCCCCCATGCATAGTGATTAGTTGTTCTTGAATAACTAATGATTGAAACCACTATGAAGTGTTAACATGCTATTTTTTTGGGCAGGAGTGAATGAGTGAAATGAAGGGCATGCATGCTTACACTTAATTTCATATTGTAATGGTCACATGAATGACTGGATGCTGTATTTAGGAGATAAGAGTTTAAATCCCAGAAAAAGTCTGCATATCTCAGGTAGCCTTGTTAATTATATAGGTAGAGTGAACAGAAAGCAACAATTTTAAAGAAAAATCCACTTGAGAAAGCAGCTGTCAATATTAATGGATACAAGGATGCCACACACTGTACAGGTCTGATGATATTCACCTGTTTATTCTCCCGTGTGATATATGTCATCAGTATTTTCAAAATATTGCTTTCTGTGTTGTCCAAAAATGATTTGCTACTGTAGTCCAACAGTTCCAGAAAGTGAAAAGGCTGGGGAAGGCCAATATATATCACTTGCCAACCTTCTTTTTCCACTAACCCAATAACTTTCTACAAAAAAGAATAAATGGACATAGATCTGACCCAAATAGTGTAACGCTAAGGAATATAACTGTATTTCACTGAAAAGGAAAAGAACATTCCTAAGGAAATCCACAACAGAATTGACTGAAGTAGACTATCTAGGCACAAAATTTGCACCCTTGTGGGCCTGCAAAATCCTCAGTCACTGCTATTTTGTTTCAGAGTAATCTGGAACATCTATTTCAACCCTTAAAAATGTTTCATAAGAGCAGGCTAATTTTTCCAGAAATGTTTAAGGAGCAAAATACAAGCTTAAATCTCTGTAAGGCTTTAAAGAATCCATGTTACCTTTTAAATCCCCTCAACTCCTAAAGCCCAAAACATCAAAACACCATCAGCTAACCACCCCCTCCCCGGCTCCCCCCCACAACTTCATTCTTATGGTCATTTATTTTTTAAAAATATGCATTTTCTTTATCCATTCACCAGTGTTATGTACAATATTTGGCAGTTGTATATGAGAGCTGCAGTAGTTGTTGAATTTTATGGTCTTTCACTGCTCACCATTTCCCTCTCTTTGTGTGCATGCAATACAAATATGACCTACCAAAATAAAATCATTTTATTCACAAATTCTGTGTTTACCACATTCCTTGAGTTTTTGGGTTACCTTTGTTGGCAGTAGACCAAGAATGCCATCCTGTGTAATTATTAAAGAGTAAATCTGGCGGTACTCAGTACGGTTTGCTTTTGAATAAATGTGGGAAGACGTTGCAGAGTTGCACAGTAACTCAGGAAGATGAGACCACAGGGCATAATCTCCTGTAGAGTGTGTATCACTCCACCAGCTGTGTGGTTAAATGCTTGGGAAAGATTACATTTTTTGATGAAGCTTTCAGCAGACCTTCCTATAAGTCTTGTCTCCCATTTCCTTAAACCTCTGCTCCCAATCAAGGAAATGAAAAGGCAGGAAACAGTATATTGCTTTATCTGAAAAGAATGTACAACTTTGTGAAACCACACCACTGCACTGCACTGCATATTTACACCAGTCAATAAAACTCTTGTTTGCAACCTAGAACAGGAAGCCAGAGAACGAGATCCTGGCTGTGTGATTGATAATGAACCCTCTTCTCATCATCTTCAATGGCATAGCAGGTTTTTTTGGTAAAGATATGGAGCTGAACACAGACCACACAGAAGAGGAATAGGTGCTCTGAAACACACTTTTTTTTCATCTTAGGAAGGTAAAGATTCACATGTTCAGTGAGGCTGTGTGCTTGTAATAACATGCACTGAAGAATATCACAAGAAATTAAAAATTCATAGTGTAAATAGTGGTGTGCTATTTGCCTGTTATCTCTTCAATTGCTACAATTCTAACCAGCAAGCCCTGTTGGTTTTGAATTCTGGGGACTGTAGTCCACTACCTCTGGGGGGAACTAGTTGTTTTTAACCAGTATTCTCCTGCATGATTCTCTCCAGCCAAAGTGACTTGCAAGTGGAACGAGCCAACTTTATGATACCCAAATGCTGTTGAACAATTGTGTTCATCTTTCCTATCTTTTAGTGGGAGGAACTGGTGCTCTTTGGCAGTCAAACGTTGAGTTGGAGAAGGTTATTCCGAATTCTTACTGCAAGCAGGATATCTAATTCCTGCTTCTGTACTTTCAATGACTGGGTGATAAGGAGAAGATTCAATAAACAATGCTGTTCTCAGCACATAAAAAAGTTAGTCCATTCAACTCCTGTTTCACAAAAATATTTTAGAATCAAAAGTGGCCATGCTGATTCATGAAAACATAACATTCCCCCCTCCAAAATTGTAATTGTGCTTCATTCACCACTCTTGCTTATAAACCACAGGGCAGCTTGCACAAGAAACCACCCGAGTTTTATTCTCATGATTAGCCTGTGAAGTTGAGTAACAGCAACTAGCCATTAGTCATCCAGAAACTTTCCCTGTGGATTGAGGCTCTGAACTTCTTCCCAATTCTAGGTTGCTTTAAACACCCAACAAAGATGATGTTGAACACTCTTGCTAAAAATCTTTCAAGCAGACAAAATTTATTCAACAGGCGCCAATACCTTCTTCAAGGTAAAGTATAATAAATTGCTCCAATGTTCCCACTGTTCAAAGGTAGGGCAACATCACCCTGTTAATGAATAATCATTTTGGCTTCAGAGACATGGCCACCATCTTATCCAACTCCTCTCATCTAAAATTACCTTCCTCGGGATGTAAGATCACATCCATACCATTGAGCGGTCCCTTAATGCTCTTGAACTCCACCATCCAGAGAAGAGTGTGTGACAGGAATCTAGTTGAGAGACAAGAAAATTGGTCCCCAGGAGCCTAATCAAACTGTGGTTCCATCACACACACCGTGATATCCTGCCAGATTCAGAAGGAAGCATGTTAATTGTTCTGTCATTCCAGAAACTTCCTAGCTCAGACCCATCTCAATAACTTTATAGTCACACTTGACAGAGTCTTCCTGTTGCTGCCCAGCAAGAGAAAAGAACTCTGCACATGCTCCAAAACACTTCATATATATTACATGAATCCTCCATCTGAAAGAAATGTTTCCTTTTTAACACCTCTGCTTTGAAGTGAAATCCTGGGCTATCAAACAAATCTGGTTAATAACCCCAAGCCCTCAGATAAGAAATGAGTTTCCCACTGTGGATGTTAAAACTGTGGACCTTAAACCAGGAAAAATCCACTCTGGAGATGAAGACACTCTCGTTTGGTCAGGGTTCACCCCCCCCCCCAAGAACTCTTCACCACCACCACCATCTCCCAGGCACGCTTCTTTCCTTACCGAGACTCTGCTTCGGCTTCATGGCTCCGATTAATTGTACCCGGTCAGCCAAGCACTGCAAAAGTAAAAGCGCTCCAGCAGCCACTACCTCCGCTTTCCACGGCCTCGCCATCGCGCCTCTCGGCAACAGCCTTTTCAGCCGCTTGCGCGCTCTTTGGTCTCTCGGGTGCGCCCGTTGGGGAACAGCGAAAAGGCGGCCTCTCCTTTCCGTTTCGGTCCTCGCACTTCACTTCCTTTAAATCCTGTCTGTAAAGTCACTTTTTCTCTCGATCCGGTTTCATTCAGACTAGGAGCAAGAGAGGCAAGCGCCTGCGTCTCCTCTGCGTCCTCGACTGACTCTTTTCCTACTCTCGAAGCCAAAAAACGAGCTGAGTCCAGCAGCGCAATAACGGAGAAGGGTGTGTGTTTGCATACGCGTGGGGTGGATGTGTGCGTGCGGGAGAGTGTCAACAAGCAAAACCTGGTTGCTGAAGCCAAACTCTCCCCAACTGCTTAGGAGAGTCCAGGAGGGAGAAATCAAAAGACTCAACAAGCAGATGCCCACCTCCAACCTCCCTCACCCCCTTGCATGTTCAAGGGGGCAGAAATCAACGACAGCGAAGGATGGCTCTGAAGAAGATCGTGGGTTGGTTTTTTTCCCCTTAGTCAAATGTAACTTAAGTTAAACGAGGGCTTGAGGGAAGCTTATTAGGGAACAAATCCACCCAGGAGGAGGCTTCCAAATTCTACGAGCCTCGAATTCCTGCGGTGCGATCCAGTGGAGAACTCCAATGGGCAGGTCTAAGGACGAAACAAGCTCCCGTTCTCTTCCAGTTGACAATAGGTTGGGCTGGTCCAGGGGACGTGGATGGCCGAAGAGCTCTCGGAAGAAAGCGAGTCCCGTTTCCTCAGTGGCGTTAAGACAATGGGTAGAATCCAGCGGCGACAAGACCTGGAAGAAGACGGATTGTCGACTGCCCCCTTCAGCAAGATATAAACGGACGGCAAGCGCTTCACCCGCACACACAGAGAGGCAACTTGCAAGGAGGAGTCATCCTGAGATGCCTTCTCGCCTCGCTAGGCAGTGGGCGAAGCAACCCGGCGGGAGGCGAAAGAGTTTAGCTGCCACGATCACTACACCGCCCACTCCCACCACCCAGGCCGCTTTTCTCAGTTTAGAAAAGTCCCTTGTTTGGGGCAAGGTATAAAATCACCCGCTGCCATTGCCGCCTTCTACTTCCACCTTCTTCTGCCGGAAGCCGGTTACCCCAACCGAGGCGCTTTCCCGAAAGAAGAGGGAGAAAGAAGGGGAGGGGAGGGGAGGGGAGGGGCAGATGTGTCTCTGGGTTTGCCACCACCTCCTCCTCCTCCTTGCCAGGAGATGAGCAGCGCCTCAAGGCAAACTCGGTATTTTCTCCCTCCTCTTTCGTCCTCCGGCAGAGATTGATCAAATGCGTCTCCCCCTCCCACAGTCTCTCCCTACCCAAAGAGAAAGAGGCTGGAGCTCCTGCTGTGCCTTAATCCGCGGCGGGCAAGGGAAGGGGGGGTATCGCCCGAAGGCACCGCTCGGCCTCCCCAAAACAAACACAAGCGGCTGAGAAAAGCCTCCCCCCGGCGCTGAGAAAGGAACCGCGTGCAGCTGTGCTGGAAAGCGCGAAGAAGGGAGGGCACGGGGTAAAAAAAAGGAATCATACTTAAAGCGGTGTTATGCCGAATCGGGGGAAGAAAAGTATTTAGAGGAACTGCAGCGTGCACGGAAACCCATTCCGACAAAAGTGTAGCTTACGTGGTTCGTGCCTCTTAGGTCGTATCGCCATCTAAAGCATGGGGGAGGGGGACACAGAATGGGGCTCAATTCATGCCGACTCTTTTCTCAGCAACGTCACTCCCGCTTCGCCCTCGTAAGGAATTCTCAGCGTTTTAACAGCTCAAGAATGGAAAACACAGTAGGAGGAGGGAGCAACGAGGAGGCAATAAATCATGGCTGGACGAGTCGTCTTTCCGCGCACGGATTCAAGCACTGCAAACCGCGCACGTTGCCGATGAAAGTCTGAATTGTTTCTCCAACTCGTTGCTTTAGCTGTGCACGCCCCCTTTCAAAGGTGTACGCTTTACATGCAGGACTCAATGATTATTACTGATTTAGGCATCTGGTGCAGTGCTGGGTTCCTCTCGGTTCCGCTGGTTCCGCAGAGCCGGTAGCGGTGACAATGAAGTCCCCGAACCGGTTCTGCCCCCCACCCCACCCCACGTTATTCTTACCTTTTATTTGGTCCCACTCCCAATCTATTGCTGCCTCCTGAGTCCCAGCTGATGGCTAGAGAGAAAAAAACTTTAAACTCTT
>JANHZT010002234.1:43514-56956 GCA_032468215.1 Stegonotus admiraltiensis | reverse complement strand
GAAAAACAGAAATAACATTTCAGAGTTTAATGTCGAGTTTGGAGATCCAGTCAGTAGCTGTCATTGTTACGCAGAGGGAGTCCCTAAAATCTCCTGGATACCTTCTGTTAGAGCTGTGATGGCTAACCTATGGCACGTGTGCCACAGGTGGCATGCAGAGCCATATCTACGGGCACACGAGCGGTGTCCTAGCTCAGCTCCAGTGTGCATGTGTGTGCTGGCCAGCTGATTTTCAGGCTTTCTGGTCCCACCAGAAGTTAGGAAACGAACCGTTTCCAGCCTCCAGAGGGCTTCCCAGGGGGTGGGGAAGGCTGTTTTTGCCCTCCCCACTTCCTAGAATGCATCTGGAGCTTCTGGAGGGTGAAAAATGGGCCTACCAGGTCCACTGTGCCAAAAGTGGGGGAACGCAGGAGGTACCATGTGCATGCGCGGGGGCTGGGCTCATTGAATTATGGGTGTGGGCACGAACCCCCTGTGTTCTCCCCACTTTTGGCATGTGACGGCAAAAAGGTTAGCCATCACTGTGTTAGAGCATTCCCTCACTATATGTTGAATAGTCTTGTCGGGGGGGGGGGCCTGCAATCACATTGTGCTGAAGATGTCTTCCCCCATTTATACAGGGAGTCAGCATACTGGACCAAGTATTGTTATCACATGAAGTCATTTTCATACTAACATTTCATTTCCAGCCCATTTGAGAGCCCAAAACAAATGGTGACTTTCTTATAGGATACAAGGAGTACTTAAACAATTGCAAGGCTCCCATTACTTGAACAATGAAATTAAAAAGGGAGCCTCTTTTGCAAATGGCTACTATAAACAGGACCTTCTTGGTGGTGTCAACTGAATTGTTTTGGGAAAATGTTTTCCCAAAGACTGTTTTCCTGGCTGTCACTGAATGGATTTTCTTTTTTGGCACTTTTATCTTCCTGAAGATTTCAAAGGTAATGACAATATGCTGCTTTTTGTAATTTTGTGGTATTCATTCATTCATTCAATATAAACATTTTATTTGTTTAAGCCTTTCTGTAATTCACCCCAGGAAGATCTTGGGAGAGCAGCCTGAAGTTGCAATGAACTGATAAAATAGGGAAGAGAAGTTACATTAAAAAACAGACTGGGTAAACAGAATGACAAAAAGTGTACACTGCTTTGCCAATGTACATTTGAAAGATGATCTTTAATTTATAAGCCCAAGGAAGGATTTTGTACGATATGTTTCCAAGTATACATCTTGGCAAAATATTGTTCCCCACAAAGTCTCATAGATTCCTGAGGATTTTAAAGTTGCAGCTTCTGTTTACAGAAGCATAAACATAATGGGAATAAAGATCTGCATGCAACCACAGTAGCCTGTGCTAATAAAACTATCATATAAAAAAATATGACTTCTTGAAGAAATATTTAAAGTCAGTCATTATGAAATAAGTCCATTAATTATCATGGGAAAAGTTTTCAACCTACCACATGACTGCTCAAGACCATTTTTTAGAAGACTAGTGAGATTGATAATTTGAAAGATGAGCATAAATCTCTTAAATTCTGAACTATTAAGAAATATAAAATATAGAATACATCACAAACCCAAATCACAAACAAGGCTGAAACAATTAAAATGCTAATGTTAAATGAATGAATAAATAAATGTCACAAAATTACAAAAAGCACCTTTCTTGATGGGTGTAATGACTAAGGTAGAACAGCATTCAGAAATTAGAGCCCTCCAGATATTTTTTATATTGCTATTCTCAAAAGGCATCAGGTAGACAAAGCCTGATGAAGAAATTTGCAATAATATGAAGCACTTATTTCTTCCCAATCTATGTAAACATTGTTTTGAGGGAAAAACACACTTTAAATGAAGGATCAAAGTGCTTAGAGATAGATGCAATAAACTATATGTTTACTGGCATGCATAAACAAAAGGAATCACTGGTTGTGTGTGTGTGTGTGTGTGTCAGAGAGAGAGAGAGAGAAAGAGAGAGAGAGAGAGATCAAAAGAGGCCTTACTATGGTACCCCTGCATTCTTTCACACTACAAGGATTCTATCCTCTTAGATATTATCAGTCTGCTCCATAAATCATAGTGTTTATTGTATCAGCATACTTCCCCTTTCACACCATTTCATTAACACTCTAAGATCACAGAAAGCCAATTCCACTTCAATTGAGACATTCATGATTGCTTTTTGTATTCCAATCACATGACCTAACTTCTTTCAAAATTACAAGGCAAAAGTTTTACAGGCACATTTACCACAAAGTCAATAGAATCCAGGTTGAAAAGTAACACAGTACTTAAGATGATGTCCAGAACCTTATATGTGGCTGTTCATTTATAAAGGCAATTGCTGACAGACCATTTCTTCTTGTTACTGACTATGTCAGTCATATGTTCACCAGCTCCTGGTTACATCAGACCACCCCTTTAGATATGGCAAAGAAAGCATGCTGTGTTATCTGTCAGCTATGATGGGTCCCTGGAAACAGGCATTCTCTGTTTTGTGCCGGCCATATGGAACATTCTTACTTCTAAAATTAGATTAGCACTATCTATTTTGATATTCTGGAATTCCCTCAAGACCTCAAGGAAGGTTTTGAAGTTTTGGAAGTCTCTCAAGGCTGGGAGCTCCCAAGGAACTGAAGATACGCTTCGATGTCTAGCCTGCTGGAGCAGTTGTTTTTATTCTCTTGTTGCCTAAGGTTTGTAAGTATATTTAATGTGGATTCTTATATTTTTACATTGATAGTTTTTTATATGTGTTTTATTGGATTGTTTATGCTATGAGTTTTTGTAAGATGGGCAGCTATACAAATTTGATTAAATAGTAATAAGCTGACATCCATGTTAGGGTTTTGATTATATCATCTTACACAATGTTTTTATAATCGTGGGTAGTGCAGGTATTAAAGGTGATGGTAAGCAGGTCAAACTTAGCAATAATAGTAATGTAAGATATCTAATTACTGGAAGTAGAGTAGGATCCTGTTTAATAGGCTTTGTGTTTGTATTACATTTGGTCCTTTAGCTCCAGCTGATGTGATAGCTATGGTGTCTTCATAATCTTCTGAGACTCTGTAGCTGCCACTAGGTAACTCTCCCTCTGGCCAAATACACAAACATGGAGTTGTTACCAAATTGGAAATAGGTAGTGAATTTCACATTGGATCACTCAGAAAGCCAAGTATATGTATATTTTTTCCAACTTTCTAGTCTTGCCTTCAGCCCTGAAATTTCAGTCTTCCCTATCTAATTAAATGCTCCAAGCTGTAGGCTAGATTGAGAAGAAAATCTAATAAAGTGGAATAACTTCTATATTGTTGTCAATTGCCCCAGTCCCCTACATGGTCTGAAGTTGCCAGAAAATAACTTGTTAATTTATCAAGCTGCCATATTCTTGTTATTAAAAATCAGTGTAGTTATGCAAGCAATGAGACGAGGTAGATAGCTGTTTGCTTCCACCTGACTCAGCTACCCACTTACTCATCCTGGTTAGCAAAAGTTGTGCTTAATGATATTCCACATAGACTATAGCTTCACTCTTAGTTCATTCTGTGCCAAGTTCTCATTAGTGATTTTAGTTATAACAGACAATTGCTCTTTATCTTAGCTCAATTTATAAGTAGCTGTTTCTCAGGTTACAATTTTATTGAAATGTTAACTTATACTTATTGGTTTCCCAAGTATCATGTATCTTGTGGCTGGTTACCAGTGAAGCAGATAACAAATAGGGTGCTTCATTATTTAAACACTGCTTGTCATATCTGTGAAGAGAATTCTAGAAAGCTGAAAAAGATAATTTATTTAGTCATGGATCTGGTTTCCAACATTAGTTACCTTGTGAACATCTCTCCTGTGGATAACTGCAAAGCTGTGATAAAATTCAACAGTTATATCATAGGCTTCAAAAAGAAAGCTCTTTCATTGTATGCATTTTGCCACACTTCTCCTAAAACCAATGTTGTGACAAAATTCTATGCTTTTCCTCCCTCCCTTCTTTCTGTCTTTCCTAGCATGGTACTTTTATCACCTGAAATTCTCTGTTTCCCATGCATCTTGCCAGCACAGGACATTATGGTTGGCAGGTAGATTGCAGTGTTTATTGGAGAGAATAAATCATGTTGTTATTCTCTGCAAATATAAATTCCTCTACTCCTGTAGAAGACAACATTACACAATAGCATCTGAGACTGTTTTTGCTTGGGATAAAACAGAAGACAAAGGAAAGCTTATCTTCCCATTTTTTCTTGTAATTTAGAATTGCATTTTACATTTATTGGGCAATAGGAGGGAGGAAGAATGAAACCAGACCTCTGGGAAGCATCAATTGAGAATTACCTGGTCAAATGCCAAGACAGAGTCTGGTCTTTCTTTAAATTAAAATAACCATGGAAGAAAGATCCCAGTGACTGCAAGAAAGAAGGGATGTTCACAGCAGCCTAAAAAGGCCAATAGGGAGGGGGCAGCAACCACATAGTCAATGAAATGTGTTAGATTGATGGTAGGTTAGTGACGGAGGACAGAAAACACTATTTTGAAATTTTAAATACCTAAGGTTGATTTTGAGCCATGCTGGTCAAGGGGTGAGATGAAGGCAACATCAGAACATGGCATTAAAAAAACACTGGTTACTAAAGCATGTTCATGTTACAATTATGCAAAATCTCCTTTAATTCAGTGGGTTTCTCCCAGTAAAGCATTGCATCTGATTCAATCAACATCTTTTAATAACGGGCTATTGACTAAGATAGATCTAACCTTGTCCCGAAACCAATGGGTTATTCTGCAAACTGGATTTGCAATGCTTGTGATCAAATGCAAAGTAATTATTGCCAAACTATTAAAATACCTGAATGCTGTCATGCAAGGGGTAAAAATGTGATCCAGTGACAGTGTACCAACATCTCCTGTGGCTTCAGGACAGGATCCAGTTTTAAGGAATCTCCTCAAAAGTGTGTGTGTGGGGGAGATAAGTAAGAACTCTCTTCACATATCTCTTGTTATTTCTTATATTCAATCAGTCCAGTTCAAGGTTTGTTGATAAGGGGAAAAAAGTGGAAGAGGGTGCTGTGCCTCAAGCTCCTAAAATAAAAGAAGGAATAAAAAACTCAGGTATAAAAAACGCACACAAAAATTCAATGGGTGTATAATTGGACGTGCATACTGTAGTCTATACATAAAAAAAAGGAAATTGGAGTCCAAGAACAAAAATACATTGGTCATAATAATTGAATTGACTGCAGCAGGACATAGAAAAACAATACATCATACCAGTACCTTCCAGTAACCACTTGCTGTAGCAGTCCCATCAAGCAGCATTCTTTTTTTTCTTTTTAAAAGTTTTTTTGGATTTTTATTATTAGAATATACATCAACAATACAAGAACAGTGTGGCATCTGGGTATCATTCATTTTGGGACAAATGTCAATAATAATGTTAACGGTATTTGTTACATTAATCAAACTTATGAAATCCTAGTATTAATATACAACTTTGTTTTAAAGTGGTTATTCAATATTTCAATGTTCCATTTTAATACCAATCACAATATTATTTGAGTTTACATAGTATTGTCCTCTTTCAACCTCTAATCTTTCCCTCTCGTTCCGTGATGGCGAACTTATGGCATGCATGCCAGAGGTGGCACACAAGGGCCATCTCTGTGGGCATGTGCGCTGTCGCCAGCTGCTCTTCCAGGTTCTATCATGCACATGCATGCCGGACTGAGTTCTGGCGGTCTGGTGCTCCGGCACTCCGGTGCGTGCTCATGCACGAACACTCCAGTTTCAGCACTCAGTGCCGAAAAAGTGAGCCATCACTGCTCTAGTAATTTCTTTTCTTCTATTGTATGAAAAATATATGTGCTAATATTTCCCGTTTCTTATTTCTGCCTCTATTCTGGCTTCTGGTCAGGCCACCATTACTAATCCTAGCGTTAATACACTTGTTTATATTAAGACATAGTCCTTTATTATTTAATTATTCAATGATTCAGTGTGCTATTCTAGTGCCAAACCATATTATTTAAACATACTTAATAATACCATCTTTCAACAGCTAATCTTTCCATCTAGCTATTACTTTATATGAGAGTGTGTATTCTTATTTCTCCCTTTATTCTAATTTTTAATCAGGCCATCATATTAAAAAGAAAGAAAGAAAGAAAGAAAGAAAGAAAGAAATCCTTTCTATCCATCATCTCTTGCCCACTTCAATTCTTATTCATTTTTTAGCTTGCCTCCCACACTCCTCTCTTGGATCCTTGTCTCTATCTACATTTGTATCTTCACTGTTCAGTCTAAACATTTCTCCCATCTCTATTCTCCTATGCTGCCAAGCCTCTAAAGCAGAGGTGGGTGTCACATATTGTAAAAACTGGCTCGCCCAGAACCAAAAATGTGAATGCGCACTGTCTGGTGCTGTCTGAGCTTGGTTGTTTTTTTGCAAACATTTTATTATCCAATTAGGTAACATCATTCTAGAATGATGCTACAATTTGGTGTTTGCTTTTTGTTTTATACAATTTTAGATAACTGGCTTGCCTTTCAGTGTTGGGGACAGGGGTCTTGGTGGTTCTGATTATGCTGTTGTTTCTGTTTGATTGCTTGTCTAGTTCATGATTGGAGTGTTTTCTTCTGTTGATGCTAATTTGTGTTTGTGCCTGGCTTCCAAGAAATCTTTAATGTTTTGGACATAGCTTGGTCTAGGATACTCACAGTTTCCCAATTGAAATTATGGTGGAGGCTGTCCATGTTTGTGCATTAAGCATTAAGAGGCACATATAGATAAAGAACATTTACATACCATTCAAAAGAGTCAATCAAAAAATTAAAAAGAAAACTAAAAGACTAAGACACATTCTCACGAGCAATAAATAGCCAGAGATTAATAATAAGCAGAGATTAATAGAGACCAACAATCAAGCAGTAAACAATACCCCAAACAGTCAAGGAACTACCAACTCAGACAAACAGTTAAACAACAGCCTAATTAAGGAACCATCAAGAGCACTCCCACCTATATTGATAGGATAAGCCATTAACAAAGAGCAAACCACATTTTCCTGTAGTGCTGATTATGTTACCTACTTGGGTAATGAAATATCTGCAAGAAAACAATCAAACTCAGATTTAACACGAATGACCTCAGAGTTCAGTCATAAGCTACATACATTCTCTTTTAAATTATTATTTGTGGAGAAAGACTGGATTCAGCAAAATCACTGGACAGACCAGAGAGGATAGATTCATTGCAATCTGAAACACGTTCTTACTTCCTCCAGACACTGAGGCTGGATGTGCACAATAGTGAAATTAGCTCATCCTTTTCACAAGTGTCCAGATATTTTCTGTGGATAGTAGCGAAACTAGGCCATTAGAAATATTACAAAAGAGTTGGGCCATTTTCATTCTATGTCAAATGCTCTTTCATAAAAGGAAGGCTAAATTAATAATACAAACAATGAATGCTGCAACAACTATGAATGTGGGTCAGTTGCCAAGTGCTTGAATTATGATCTTATGATTTATAGAGATTAAATTGTTAAAATGTGAGGACCGGTTGTAAATTACTTTCTTCAGTGCTGTTATAACTTCAGATGGTCAGTAAACAAATGGTCATAAGTCAAGAACTACCTGAGTAGTTTGCCTTGTCAGAATAAAGTTCTCTTCCTTTGAAATCAGAGGCAAGCTTTCTATCCATTCTTTTCAGTTTTCTTAAAGAGTAGAAGTGTGGTTAGATTATAAAGGCATATGATTGTGAGGACACAGTGTATGGATAAGTTATTTTATCATCTTCTGGATACTAAGGCAGTTCTTCGAGAGCTGAAATGTCATTTAAATCTATAAAGCCAAAAGATGGCTGGGAAGTGTGGGGGAGCCCGATCATCATCTGCATTGGGGAAGTTCCACAACCCAGGTTTGGAATTCTACAAGCAGCTGCAGAAGAGAAGACTTAAATGCTGGACAAAGAGGAGGGAAAAACATTAGTACTGCAGGCTTTTAGATAAGAAATGAAAAAAGTTTTCAAATGTAAATGGATTGTAGACAAGGTCAGAAAAATACTATATGCTGCAGGGGTGGGTTCTAAATTTTTTTACTACCGGCTCTGTGGGAATGGCTTATTTTGTGGGTGTGGCTTGATGGTTATGTGACAATTCTTTAGGATTTAGCAGAGGTACTGGTCTACCAGGCTTTTAACTGCTTGCAGAGTTGTATCGGTCTACCCATGTGTTCTTGGAGCATCCTGGTCTACCCATTTGTTCTTGGAGCATCCTGGTCTACCCATTTGTTTTTAGAGGCACCAGTCTACCACCACACTGCCTTTTAACACTGATGAGCTGTACGGCAGCCCTTTGAAGCCCCGCTGCAAGAGTTTAAACAGTTTTTTTTCCTTCCAGCTGATCAGCTGGAACTCGGAAGCAGCGAATAAATTGGGGGCAGGGCCAAATAAAAGGTAAGAATAACGAGGCGGGGAGGGCCCAGCTCCCAAACAAAGAGAATCGATTCGGTGACATCATATCGTCACCGCTACTGGCTCGGCAGAACTGGGCCGAACCGGTAGGAACCCACCACTGATCTGCTGCCGATATCTTTTTGATATTAAAAAGATAATTAAAATGGAAAACCTGCCTGTTCTGAATGAGATTCCTCATAAAGTATAAATGCATAGTCCTAGAGTCATCACTGTCAATAAGGCAGCCTAGGTCATCTCTGTGGTGAACAGTGCCTATCATCAGCTATTCTTTTTCTTGGATGGGGATTTTTAGCTACGAAGCTTCTTGCATCATAACCTCATTTTCAGACAACTATATATAGAAGTTATCTGGATTGGAATCTGCAGCAGTGTAAAAGGCAGAGCTACACTGCCTTGAGTGGGACCCCTGAACAAGTTTAACATCTGCAAAGATTAACATCTTTTGAAGCAACTCCAGGGCTGCCAATCAGCTACTGAACTAGATTTAAGGTTTGCTTTTGACATATAAGATTTTAAACAGTTTGGGAGAAAGACATTTAATAGTTCTTTTGACATTAGAGACCAAGTTGTGATCATCTAATAATGGCTTTCTTGGTGTGTGGTGATAAACAGCAAGAGCACTTAGATTTATATACTGCTTCACAATGCTTTACAGCCCTCTCTAAGCAGTTTATAGAGTCAGCATCTTGCCCCCAACAGGAAATGATAATTCCTGGAAGCCTGGCACTCAGACATATCAGCTATTAACAGACAGAAAAATAAACAACATCTACATATTAGATTACAGATTAACAGAGTTAGAAGGTACCTTGTAGGTCATTTTGTCCAACCCTCCACCCAAGCAGGAGACCCTACACCATTTCTATCCAGTCTCTTCTTGAAAGCTTCCAGTGATGAAGCTCTTACAACATCTAAAGGCAAGCTGTTCCATTGGTTGATTGCTCTCACTGTCAGAAAATTTATCCTTATTTCCAGGTTGAATGTGTCCCTGGTCAGTTCCCATCCAATATTCCTTGTCTGGCCTTCAGGTGCCTTGGAAAATAGCTTGACCCCTCCTCTCTGTGGCAGCCCCTCAAATATTGGAAGACTGCTATCATGTCACACCTGGTCCTTCTCTTCACTAGACTAGCCATGCTCAGTTCCTGCAACTGTTCATCGTACAGTGTGGTCTTACTAGGGCTTTATAAAGTGGTGATTGTATCTCTCTGTTAATGCAATTTAGGATTGCATTGGCTTTCTTGGCTGCCGCTGCACATTGTTGGCTCATATTTAATTGGTTGTCCACTAAGACTCCAAGATCCCTCTCACAGTTGATGCTATTAAGCCTGGCTTCTCCCAGTCTATATGTGTACTTTTGGTTTTTCTTGCCTAAGGGTAAGACTTTACTTTTTTCTACATTGAATTTTGTTTTGTTAGATAATCACTCAAAAGAGAAAATAAAAAAGCCAACAAGGAAACAAAAAGACCCAAACAATTTTTCATCAGCAATCAATACCAAGACAAGCAGAGATAAACACCAAGATTAATACTAGACCAGTGGTGGGTTTCAAAAACTTTTAGTACTGGTTCTGTGGATGTAGCTTGGTGGGCATGGCATGGATTGGTGGGCATGGATTGGTGGGCGTGGCAGGGGAAGGATACTGTAAAATCTCCATTCCCACCCCAATCCAGGAGAAAGTTACTGCAAAATCCCCATTTCCTCCCAATCAGCTGGGACTTGGGACGCAGAGAATAGATGGGGGCAGGGCCAGTCAGAATTTTTACTACCGGTTCTCCAAACTACTCAAAATTTCCACTACCGGTTCTCCAGAACTGGTCAGAACCTGCTGAAACCTACCTCTGTACTAGACTGACAACTAAGAAGTACACAATACCCTAATCAAGGAACTACCAATTTAGAAAAACGAAGAACCACCAAGGCCATTCCCATCAACACTTGACAGGACAAGCTACTAGTATATTAAAAAGAGAGCATTTGTTTCTGTTATTTAACCATAGATAAAATGTATCCCATGTTTCAAAATATTTGGTATCTTCCTTCTCTTTAATTTCAAGTGTTAATCTATCCATATCTGCACATTCTTGTATTTTTTATACTATCTTCTCATCTGTGGGGATCTCCACACCTTCCCAATGTTGTGCAAATACAATTCTGGCTACTGTTAACACATGTAATATTAAATACATAGTTCCTTTCTTATATGTTACCCAACATAAATATTTCTGGTTTTAAATCTACATGTTCCTTTGTCATTTTTTCTATCCAAGTATGTATTTTTGTTTAATATGTTTTTGCTTTTGAGCACGTCCACCACATGTGGTAGTATGAGCCGAGAGTCTGATTACACTTCCAACATTTAGCTGACATACCTTTATACATAGTGACTAATCTTGCTGGTGGAAAGTGCCATCAGTAAAACATTTTATATAAATTTTCTTTGTACGCAGTAGACATTGTTAATTTATAATTTCGATCCCACAACTTTTGCCATTTATCCAATTCTATAGAATAGCCAAATCTTTTAGCCCAGAAGTTAGAATATTTAAAATTATAAGCGAAGGATTAATTTTACCATGAGGGTTTATTATATGTTTATTATCAATATGATTTAGTATTAACGATTAAGTATTAATATTATGTGGAGAAAATACTATTATTATATTATCACTACCAATGAAGATGATGATGATTATTATGACTATTGATCAAACTAACTGTAACCAGAAAACACACTATTTATATAGACATGGGGGGGGGGAGAGGAGAGGAAAAAAAAGGAGAGCATTTGCATTCTTTCTGCCACTGATTGTGCTACCTACTAATGAAACAACTGTGTGAAAATCACCAAGCTCAGAGAGCATCAAGGACCTCACATTTCAACCCCAAGCTACAAATATTGTCTTTTATTGATATTTCTATTTTTCTTCAAATTCCTTTCTATTTTTCTTCAAATTCTTCTGATGTCTGTGATTGCATCTCGTAGGTATCTGTGAAACCTTTATAATATTTTTCACTTTTCCCCTCTTCCCTTCATTACCCTAAATGAATAATTTTATTCAATTTCAATTCATATTTTAATTACAAATGAAGGCAAATATACGTATCCCAGGATCTTGCATATTTTAATTATTGAATGTGAATTACTCTGAGATTTGTAATAGGAAGAGAGAGAAATAATACAATGCTTCAAACATAGTTAGAATATGAGTTGCTAATAAATGTTCCACAGCAGTGTTCTTAACCAGACCAAATGGCAGTTTTGTGTTGAAAATATCTTCTACATCAAGACAACACATTTTTTTCCTGCTTATTTTAATGTAATGGAACACATCACACACAATGTTTAGATCAGGCTGGAACTCAAGAAATAGGAAAATACAAATACCCTGGGAATTAGTGACACATGAGCATAGCCTAGTTATGGGAAGCATGCACAAATTATATGTATAATCCAAAGAGCCAGCATGTGGCTCAGTTATAAAATAAGATCTTTTTAAATCCCCACAACTTCTCTCCTTTTGAAACATGGTGTAGCTAAATAATTCAATTTATTTACCATTTTCTTTCTGCACAGTAGGCTACCCTCCTTATCCTCATACTGTGGATTGAAGAAACTGCTTTTCAAGCACAGTAGCTTCCCCAAAGCGGCTTGTCATATGGTGCAGATGATGGGCATTTTAAAATAAGAGCAAAAATATATGTGAATTCTTTATATTGTTTTTTTAATGCCAGCTTAGGACCACAATAGATTTTTTTAAAAAATCCTTCTTCAGGTATTATGATGCATGACAGAGGGAAAGCACTATGTTTTTTCAAGGATTACTCTAGGACCTGCATATGTAATTCTGTGTGTGAATGAATATCATTTCGATTAAGGCACTTTACTCTGGGAAACAGGGAACGAAAGGAAAATGAATCATTGAGCCAAAATGGCCTGTCTATAATACTGCATGAAAATCATTTCGGGGGTGGAGGGCCAACAGGAGAAACAGTCCTAAAACTCCAGCTGTAGCTTTGACAGATCTTCACATTCTAATCGGTAACTCTGTTTTTTGCAGGTGTTCAATTGCTTCTTGAACAGGCTGGTTGCCGTATGCCCGTCCCCACCCCAGTTTTACTAAATCCAGTAAAAGTCTTTGCTGGGATAACACAATTTACAGAGCTTAGTGGAATAGTGAACCAAAAGGTTTTCTTTTCTTTTTTTCTTTTTCTTTTCTTTTTGTGAAGAAAAGAGGGGGGTTGTAAGCTCAGCAGCTGGCAAGTTGGGAGCAAAGGGACTGAGCCCTGATTTGCTGGCATTCTCAGAGCTCAGCTCTTAATTAGTAATTAGCACTTTGGATTTGAAGGGAAAGATGTGATTCAGAGCACATGGGGACACACACATAGTGCCCATTGGCAACTCCTTACATTTGAGAGGTCTTTTCCCAAGATTTCATAGCAGCTATAGAAGACAGCTGCATGAGTCAGTACATTGCAGATTGGTGCTAAAGGAGAATTCTAAAGGAGATTTTTCTTTTCAAATCTGTGGCTATGCTAAACTTCTTTAGGGTCCAAGAATGGCGAGGGCCAAGCAGAAGAAATCACAAGCTGGATGTAAAACATGTTGAGAATCATTTGCAATTGGCTGCAGCTGGCAGAGCTCAAGAATAACAAGTGCTCCATTTGTTACAAAAGTATTTTTCTAGAGCTCCAAGTATTTTACATAAATTCTTTAAGAACTACTTATAAAAAGCTATAAGACAGAAGATCTCTGCCTTCCAGGCCACCATGTTATACCTGCACATCATCTGCTGTGATCAGTTAATTCAGAAATTTATTCTCCTTCACTTGTAAGATTGCTCACATTCCTTGCTATGCTCCAGGGCAATTTCTTTCTCAGTGTGTAAAATGAAAGAATGTGATGGGTAAGAAAGAACGGGAGATGGATTAAGTGAGAGTTCTGTAACTGTGGGAAAGATAAAGAT
>JANHZT010002234.1:29182-40500 GCA_032468215.1 Stegonotus admiraltiensis | reverse complement strand
TCTGAACCTATTGCGCAATAATAAACTGACTCTGGCTGACCCAAAGGGATGTCTCTTATATCCTTTCTTCCATAACATATGAAAATAGGTACATATAAATAGGGATATGTATGGGGTAGATGAGATAATCTTTAAAAATTCAAGTTGACTATCTTGACTGTACAATTGAAATCCTTCCCTCTGTGCATGTGTCACATATATTATGTGCACATAACAGGGACATGACTGGATTACACAGTCCCGGCCAATTTTTGATGTACACCTTGAATGCCTTGTATATTTGAGGCTTTCGTTTCAGAGTAGTGGTTATGAAAGTCATTATATAGAAAAACATTTGTGCTTTTGCAGCAGTGCAGTTCCTAGGATTCTTCTCAAAGGGCAGTACTATAATTAATAAAACAAAACATGTAGCTCCTGCCTCCTTTCTTCTTTACTAAATTCAAAGAAATTTACATCTAAAGAAAAAGAAATAAGAAGGTGTCAAATGGTATTTGTTTATTAGTTAAAAAATTATTAGAGGGGAACATGTGAAAAACATCAGTAGAACGAACAGGAACAGTTTTGTCTACTGGCAACATTAGTCATTTTCACATAACATTGTTTTCACTTAGTTAAATAAAAGCAATTTATTCATCTGAATAATCTGCAAAAACACAAGTCTTACAAATAGCCGTTAATTTGTAGTCTTTCAGATGAAAATTTTGTCCTGGCATTCTAGCCACAGAGAGTTCTGCGTTGATCCCATGGCATTCTAACATAGATCTGTTATTTCAACACACGTTAACTAACCCTTTTAGGGTCGCACAATGGCACAATGGTTAAGACACAGCTTGTCAGCTGGAAAGCCGACAGGCCAGGTTCAAGATCTGAGCACTGCGTGATGGAATAAGTTCCCGTTACTCGCCCCAACTCCTGCCAACTTTACAATTCTAAAGCATGCAAATGTGAATAGATAAAAAAGTACTGCTTCAGTGGGAAGGTTACTATGTGCCTCCTGGCCACACAATGATAAAAACGTGTCTCAGATAATGCAGGCTCCCTCAGCTGAGAATTGGAAATGAGCATCACCTGTTGAATTGGTCATGACTGGACAGGGAAACCTTTAACTAACCCTTAATTCTTCAATCCAGTAAGATCATTATAAATTAGTGAGTGGTTTTTTTAAAAAAAGAAATGGCTAAGGTCTATTGCCTTATGCTTCAGCAGCTACAAATTGTTACTATCCCCTCCTGCCAATTTTGTGTTCCTCACTGGCACATTAAACATTCTGAGACTGACAGGGCTAACTGTTTTTATGATATTGCTAACTTATATTATTAATATACATTCAAATCAGAAACTCCAGTTAAGATTCTGTTCTTTACTGACTTGTACTGATCTTCAAAATTATCTGTGCTTCTGCTTACAAATATGAGAGATGGTGGTTAAATAGAAGGATGAAAAACAACAACAGCAAATTGAAATAAATTGCAGAATACTTAAATAAAGCAAAATGATCAATATTTGGTTATCACATTGGCTATGTTTGTAATGGTATATGAGAAGAGGGAAAAGACATACTGCATAGGGAATGATCAAATAAAAGATCTGCATAATATGTAGGATAAAAGGCTCAGAAGGGACACCCCCCCTCAGTTTTTCAGGATAAACAGTGGGAGATTTGTACTTTCAGATTTGCAAGTTTCTGTTAAAGTAGATGTAGCTCATCTGGTCTGTTTCTTCTCTGGTATACCTGGGAACAATGACAGGTTTAGTCCCAAATTCCCAGTTCGAATTTCTTCTTCTTTATAAGCATGTGTTTTTGACTGCTTTCTTTCCAGGTTTCCTAGTCCTGACTGTCAATAGGAAATCCCAGGGATGTCAGACCACAGAGTCCTTCCTTGGGACCTGCCAACCTTCCTAAATTTTAAAATCTTAAGAAAATCTTTAAAACAAGGATTCCTTATCTTTTCTTTAAAAATAAAAATGAAGGGGAATCCCAGCTCAGTGTTCTGCCTATAAGTTAGCCTGTTTGCTTAGGGTTAAAAATTAAAGACTCAGAAAAGTAGGATGAACATCAAACTGCGTAGGAGTGGATGTTTTTACTAAGCAGTATCTTCCCCAGCATTGTTTCTTAACTATGCTCAAAATGTTATTCTTAAAATTTCAAAAATGCAAACCATTGCCCAAATCCTGGGACCTCTGCTCCATCCTAAAACATCTCCTTCCACAATTGTTGTTGGACTAAACCAATTATATTAAATAATGAATATGTCTTCACTCCCCTGTGTGTGACCAGCCCTTCTTCCATATAAAATAATCTCTTTCTTGAATTTAGCCTTTGTTCTTCTCAATTTATAAGAACTCTTTTTTCAACATCACTGATCATTATTGTAAAAATGATCCTTTATATGCGATGCCCAGTAGACCCAGTGCAATATTCTTCCCATCACACTTAAGTTCAGGGAGATCTAAGAGAATGCTCCTAAAAATGACTTTTAAGGCAGTCCTATGCTTTTATAGATTTACTTGCCACTTCTATCTCCTTTTAGAAAAAGCCTACCCACTTTTTAAAATAGAATTGGCTTGCTTGTTTCATTGATTGCAATTTCAGATTGTGAAATTCCAAGCAAAATTGCAGGTGTTTATCAAGCAGCTTATGTTTTGCTTTCAGTACCCCAAGAATAGAGGCAGGCTACCCAAAAAGTCTTATAAAATTATTTGTAAACTTCGTCTTTGCAAGATATATCCCTCCTCAAGCATTTTCCTTGGCTTTCCCATCACTCTTACTTCTGGTTTCTAATGTTTTCTTTTCCTTGTCAAACAGCATTGCACTAGCTTTGCATTAAGGATTCAATTATTTGGATCAGATGTTAAAAATAACTGGCTCTGATACAGCATAATCTAACTGAACTGATAAAATACAAGCAGGAGCGCCTAAAGAAATATTTAGAATTTGCTGCTATGGTTACTTTGTGAAAAGAGGCTGATGCCCCTCCCAGCTTCCAAAACCTTAAAAAAAATGCCCAGTGCTTTAATCAATACTGGGATTGACTTTGGAACTACTTCAGGGGTAAAGAAACCCCCCACCCCCACCCCAATAGCAAAACACTTTTATATTGAAGAAGCAATACTTGAAACGGTAAGTACCATATCTGGGTCATAGCACCAAGTCTGAGTTGTATTATATGGTCAATGATCTTCCATAAATGTTGACCAAATGTTGACCAAATGTGCAGCTCTGTTCAGATTTTTACTCCTAATGGGATAAGGATTAATGAGAGTAATCATAAGTTTGAAAACCTCTATTGATTTTTCCTTCTACCAATTATTTTTTTAAAAAAGCCCTATCAAATAAGTAAAAGAGAATAAATATGTTCAGAGCTTAACATTTATTCAAGAAATGTACTCTTCTATTAATCATAAGTTGGCGACAGAATGATAGCTTCCTCAAAATTTAATCATTATTTGAATTCATTCAATGAACCTGTTGTAGACTTCCTGAAAATGTGATTACATGAAATGACTACCAAAATGTGTTTCATGAGTATCTGCAGTTGGGTATTACATTCTTAAATATAATATAAAATAAATTATACTGATATTTAATACTGTTAATGTTCCACCCCATCTGCTAAAACTAACAGTGTTATCTCTGCCTTTAAGTGTAATTTCATTGTACTACAGTCTGGTATCAGATACAAAAAATACATCAGAATATATTTAAAAGTATATTCCAATAATTTCACAGGGATTATTTGCACAAATTGTGAGATTACAGTGTGACTTGCATAGTTGTACAGGTTTTATGTCTCACATTTCTTGAGTGAGACAATTTCATACATTGTTTTGATCTTCCTAACCTTCCTTAACTGGCAAAGTAAAAAGGAAGGAAGAAGGACAAAATATATACCTTAAATATTACTTTATCGTTAAAAAAAGTATTTGATACATTTGACAAACTCCTTAAGGCAGACCTGGGCATTTTACAGGCCCTGGACCATATCCAGTCTTTCAGATATCACTGTCCTTTCTGCATGAGGTCAATCAGAAATCAGAAATTAAATATAAATAATAGTATGCCATGAATACAATATAACTGCATTGCTTTTATTTTGAAGGTGAGTGCTACACACACACACAGACACGCATATGTTCCTACGCACCTTCACCATAATGTGTCAGTCCTATTGGTTCAGCCCTCCACAACAGTCCCAGTATCTCATAAGGTCCTTTGGAAAAATTAATTGCTCACCCCTGCCTTAAGGTTATCTCTTTATTTAACTTTTCCCTTGTCCAATTTCAGTACAGATAATAAGTTAGAAGGAATCTCAGAAACTCCAAAGAAAATAAAACGTGATTTCATTCATTTTTCCACCTCTTTATTCCTTATGTGCATTGGTGTTCCGGCATTTGAGCCCTTTTTGACTATGCCCCCCCCCCGTTTTGTATCTGCATTCCCTTTCTTCCTTATCATTTATTAATTAGTGCACATGGTATAGCACACCCTATCAAAAGCTTTATTTTTCTTAACAGCAAGCTTAATATTCTTAACTGCACAAACATTTTTTAAATAAACATTAACAATTCTATTAGTTTTGGATTTCTAGAACAGAAATGTTCTGTATCAATGAGCTCTCTGTCCCCATTATTCAGTTTATATGATTCTACAGAAAACCCAGAATTTAATACTAAGTAGCTCAGTCCCTTTCCGTGATAGATGCAAATCATCTCATTTATACAGCTTTTCATTAGACCAACTGCAAACATCACGACTAACATAAAATTGAACTCCACCATATGGTGGCTTTTTCCTTTTTGCTCTTATACGCAGGTAAAAACTGCTGAAAAGGTAAGACTACAGCCTATCCTATGAAATTCCTGCCTTTCTCTGCAGAAATCCTTCTGAGAAATCCTTCTAGAGGGGCGTGGTAGCTCACTGGCTAAAACGCTGAGCTTGTCAACCAGTAGGTCGGCAGTTCAGCGGTTTGAATCCCTAGTGCCGTGTATCAGGGTAAGCTCCCATTACTTGTTCCAGCTTCTGCCAACCTAGCAGTTTGAAAGCACATAAAAAATGAAAGTAGAAAAATAGGGACCACCTTTGGTGGGAAGGTAACAGTGTTCCATGTGCCTTTGGCATTTAGTCACGCTGACCACATAACCACAGAAATGTCTTCAGACAGTGCTGGCTCTTAGGCTTTGAAACGGAGATGAGTGCCACCCCTAGAGTCGGGATCAACTAGCACATATGTGCAAGGGGAACCTTTACCTTTACTTTTAGCACTAGGCAGACACCTCTCCTCTGTCAAAATTTCCATATCCTTTCCTAAATTGACACCTCTTATGTTGAGTTGCCAGCTAGAAAATGGCTTCCCTTGTTATATCCTTACTCTCCTCACATGGCTGATTTGCAATGCCTGATTCACATCTTCCCTTATCTAAAACAACGTCTTCCTCATGGACCACAATCCCTGCTCAGTTGAGTCAACTTCGTCATCACAAACAACTGAATCTGCTACCTTAGTATCCCTATTAAGTTCAGCAAGAACACTATATCTATTATTCAGGGGCACACAAACAGCTTCATGTTTATGGTCCACAGCTCTCACTCTGCCAGATCCAACAATTGTCATTCTGCCCTTCTCCTGCAGTGAGTTTGTGGAAGAGGGAGCTGATAGCCGGACAGCTCAATAGAACTCTTTATTTGGTCATCTATGGAGATTCTCAGTCATCCATGTCATGGTTGTCCCAAAGGTGCTTTTTTCAAGAGGCAACTGGACTTTATGGTTTTTCTTTGAAGATGTTTCGCTTCTCATCCAAGAAGCTTCTTCAGCTCTTTATTTGCTTTTCAAGTATTTTTTCAACACAAAATCATGCCATTAAAGAAAATTTTTATACAAGCCATTATAAAAACTGAGACTTCAGAATTTTATATATTTTGATATGAGTGAAGCAATGATATTTTATTGTTTTTTTCTCTGTGTATTTGACTCGTGCTTTAAGTATTGTGGTAGAAGTTGAGTTTTGAGCCCAGCATTCAGGACTGAACCCTTGCCATGTAGTACCTGGTTGGTTTTAGCTGCTTTGTTTTGCCTGGCAGACTACTACAAACTTGCAATATGAAATAAAACACAAATGTTACAAGGTTTTGAAAGGGGCACTTTGCAAGACATGAGAGCGCATGTAAAACACAATTATACTTTCTTTATTCTGTGTAGAAAACAAAGCACATTGATTTGGTTCTTTCCTTTTGTTTTTTTGAATTCTGAGCAAGGTAATCATAAGCTTCCCTTTTGTTGTTCCTCCTTTCGCATCACTGTTATGTGTACCTGATTTCACTCCAAAACCTCTTGTAAGCATTACCCACAGGTTTTAGTATTCAAACAGTAAGAATACATGAGTCTTCTGAAAGTCAGAGTCAGAATATTGTCTGGGTTTAACGTGCTCTAAAAAAAGAACATCACAATGACATAGCTTACTTATTGATAGGAACTGCTTCCCAACAGAATATGCTTCTGTTTTTGCACTAAATGTCATAACTATTGAGCAATACTACAAATTAATCAATGGGAAGATATGTAGAAAAGTGAATTGAAATGTCATAATCTTAAGGAGCTTTTATAAAATGATGTATATATGTAATTTATCAGATAAAATGACAAAAGGAACTTCAAATCTTTGTTGGAAATATAAGAATCAGAAAGGAACATTCTATCATTTCTGGAGCACTTGTAAAAAAATCTAACAATTTAAGACAGATATATATATATATAAATTCAAAAAGTATTGAAACTTAAAATATAGTTTAGAGCAGAAATTCTCTTATTGGGATTGATGGACAAAAACTCTAGGAAAAGTCATGGTACTTTAATGTCACCTGTGGTAACAACAGCAAGATTCCTATATAGTCAATGCTGGAAAGATTCTGGTATACTTATAACGGAAGAATGATTAGTAAAACATGGCAGAGGTGACAAAATTAATGGTTTTCATTAGAGAAAAGATATTGACAAAATTTTACTCTAAATGGAAGCCCTTTGTGGATTTTTTGCAAGAACTATAACCCCCCCGCTCCACAAATTATGACATATGGATTTGATATTTAGTAAAAACTATTGACCATTTGAAAAATGGATGCTACAGTTTAGCCCTAAACTAAAGGTTGAATTTAAATTTCATTTATATCTTTTATAAAAGAAGTTGGAAGTCACTATCTTTTGATACTTTTTTCCTGTACTTTTGTTTTTTATAGTTCTTTCCTTCCCCATTCTATTTATTCTTTCTCTTTACCTATCTCTTTCTGAATATTTATTTTTGTTAGTTTTTATAGGTGTGCTCTATAAAAATAATAAAGTCAACTAAAAAATAATCTAGAAAACATTGGGAAAAACTCTCACTAAGATGTTTCTTCATAAGAAAATACATTATCCTAAAACTGAAGTGTAGAGGATAATATCCCATAAATATTGGCTGTACTGTACTGATATACATAAATGTATACAAACAGAAAGAGTCAATTATATTTTAAAACATATTTATCAACCTCGCAATTGTCCCACACTCATATATGTGTGCATGTGTACCTTAGAGTCAATGTTGACTTCTAGTGATTGCCTAGATTAGTTCCTGTAGTTTTCTTGGCAAGTTTTTTTTTCAGAAGTGGTTTGGCATTGTTTTCTTCCTTGCTCTGAGAAAGAGTGACTGGCCCAAGGTCCTCAGCTGGTTTTATATTGAAGGAGTATAAACTCATTAGAACTCATAATCTTCTGGTTTCTATCCTGGTGATTTAACTGTGCTTTAACTGTTACCCCAAACAGTAATGGTTGATGGCATTGCTAATATTGCACTATGCATTTTCTGAACCTTTTGCTCCTCTACACACTTTTTCTTCATAAAAAAAATACCCTCCCTAAAATACCACACTGAGATGGATTTTTGGCTAATTTACTGAAGCAAATCCTCACATTTGCTATCTTTAGGCTTGAGAAAAAGAACTTTTTGGTTTTTTCTTTATTTCTCTGCTCCATACACTTTTCTACCTTTGATATCTACTTACTGCCTGGAAAGAAATGATGAAACAAAAGCAGAAGTTTCTGTTTTTTCTGCAGTGCACTTGCTAAATGGCATCTTCTTTTTAAGACAAACCAAGCAGGAAAGCAGCAGAAAAACCAAGAGAGCAATAGGAGAGGAGAGAACTCTAATGATCCACTGCTGGGGTTGACAGATGACCAATTATTTCAAACTCTATTGCAATTCAGACAGTTCAGTATTTCAGATGGAAGAAGGGTAGATAAAATTGTGGGAAGCAAAGGGATCACAGTGGTTATCAGACCACTATGTGCCATAACAAGAGATCTTGGACAGTGCTTACAAAAACTGCCCATTGACAAACTTTCCATCTGACAACTGCAAAAGGCACATTGCTTGTATACACACATCATATACTATGCTAATACGTTATGAATTCCTGTTCTTGGAAAGAACTTGATACATATGAAGGTCAGCATGTTAAGAACTAGCAACTATGACTTCATCTTGTTTGTGAATAGACGATAATATTAAAAATAAAAATGCCAAGTTTACAATGGCTTTTGAAGTTGCCTACTGTAGTATAACATTGCGTATTTAAATCAAGTTCCATCTAGCAGAATGTAACATCTCTACTTGAAATCTGTCTCTCATTCTTTTGAAAACAGCAGAGGTCATATATTTGTTTTATCTTGTGTTATTGCTATATGAACCATATATATTTCATATAGATTGTTTCAAGCTAAATAGAAATATTTGTATTTTTAAAAAAATGAAACTTGGACTAACCCAGTCCAACTACAAGAGCACCTAGCTCCATCAGGAGCAAAATCAATTTAATCTCTGTTACCATCTCAGTGCTGGGAAGCTGCAATAGAGCTATATGTCAATAGATGCAACTGAAGCAATTTGTTATAGCAAAATGAAAGAAGCAAATGACATGATTAAAGATTCTTATTAGTACTTAATGATGAAATATCACAATAAGATATATAGCTGTACTTATCACATATACTATATATACATATATAAAAATGTTTTCCTGAATTTACACTAAAGTGTGAGCCGCGTCTTTTAATGTTGACCAAATGAATCCATGGTTAAATGTGAAAAGAGCAGCCACATCTGTGACAAGATACAGTGCTGTCAAAATGGAAAGTGCATCATCACACAAAAGATACACATATACAAATTTGATTTAATGCCTATAATATGTTCTGTTCTACCATATTTTTGCATGATGAATACATGATACATGTATTATTCTGAGCTAGCCTTCTTCCCATTACCATTGGTGTCTTTAAAAAAAAAAGACTATATAACCTGAGTGCACGTGGAAGTATTCCTCAGGGAGGATCAACATTTTCCAATGAAGTTCAAAAATTATCTCTGAAAATTAATACATGCTGATGAACTTACCTAGATGGGTAATAAAATTTCTATAAGGAAACAACCAAATTCTGACGGCATCAAAAATTCCACAGTTTATCCCTAAGTTACAGATATTTTCTTCTTTGTAAACCACTCTATCCTTATAATTTCATAATTCAGGATGTGAATACTTACTGCTTAGATTTGCTGAGCTAAGGCTACTTTAAAAAACAAAACAAAATAGCACACTTGAAATATATGGACCTATGTTTTCCATACATAAGTCATTGCTTATTGGCAAATATGTCATTGTGGAGTGTGAGCATTGTTTTAATTAACAGCTAAGATTATGATTTGGTATACTAATGCTCAATTAGTTTGTAGTAGATTAGTCTCATAGATTATTTGATTATGCCCTTTTAAAAAAATGGAAATGCAAAGCTGTGTTAACAATTAAGATACAGAAATGCAAAGGAAAACGATTTTCTTTAAATTGCTCAGTAATCAAATAATAAGGAATATTTATCATGGTATTAGTTACTGACTATTCAAAGAGCCAGTTTGGTATAGTGGTTTTAGGAAACAAGAGACACTGTTTTAGGTACAAAGCAGCTAGGTGCCCTTGGACTAATCTTTCTCTCTCTCAACTTTAGGAAGGAAGCAATGGCAAACCACTTCTAAAAAACCTCGGCAAAAAAAAATATTGTAGGGACGTATTTATCCAAGCAGTTTCTAAAAATTGGACAATTGAACACACACACAAAAAAAATCCCTAAAATATTCCTTCCTATATTGCAAGCATAATATATTATATTTACAAATGGCAAGATACAAGGCAAAAGACACATATGAAAGTTCATATGGAAGTTCTCAAGGCAAGGCAAAAAGCAAAAGGCACATATGAAAGACGGGCAGTGTTAAGCCAAAACAAACAATTGTTTCTGTCAAAGACTAACTCCCCATAACTTCTCCTTAAGACAATCCACTCCAGGTGTTCCTTGGGAGGACAGGTGGGGTGACCTTGTCCTGAATAGTGTCACAGCCTTGCATGACCTTACCTATGCTCCACTCTCCATGCTGTTGGAGCGAGTGTGGGAGGAAGCTGTTCCTCATCAGAGGGGATCTGCTGCCTATCAGCACCACTGCCTGCCAGCAGCCGGTCCACCCCTGTGTCTGTGAGGGCAGGCAGCTCTCTGTTTGATTGACCATCTCCCCCAATGCCTGAGGGGTTTGGGACCGCATCATCCGCAGCCCCTGGGTCACTACACATTCCAAGAGAGATGTATCATCCCTGTCAGATGGTTCCAGTTCCAACTCCTCCTCCTCCTCTGAAACCAGCTCCAATGGGGCCATGACACTTACAGGTCTGCTTGATAAAGGTGTGCTTATACTTCTTGTACATTCAGTAAATAAAAATACATCAATGGGACAATTTATATCATTTAAATTATGTCACAAGATAAATAACATTAATCTATTTAAGATGAATTTAACATTATTTTAAGGGCCTTAGTTGGACTATTCAAAATGAAGTGAGCTGAACTCTAATTTGAAGACAATGTCTGGATGAAATTTGGTCTGTTACAAACAAAGTCTCCTAAATGACTAAATTCACTGTATGTGAATGCACTGTTATTTTATATCATTCAATTCCAGTCTTTCAAACAATTTAATCTCAAATCATTAGGAGGATATTTTAACTATTGAAACAATAATCATGTCCCAGAATATTATTTTTCAACATTGTTTAAGGAGCTATAGATGACTTTTTCAAAAGAAATGATATTTTAAAAAGAATAACAACAAAAAGTCAAGTATATTCAGTGGTGGGATTCTGCCGGTTCTAGGGGGTTCAGCCGAACCCTTTGTTAAATTGCTGACTCGCCCCGCCCCTTGCCCACCCCACCGCGCCACAATTTATTTCCAATAAATAGTGGTGG
>JANHZT010002234.1:0-11469 GCA_032468215.1 Stegonotus admiraltiensis | reverse complement strand
TTAGCCATTGAGAGTTTACCTCCACCCCCCAGCTTGGTTTTGCCATCCACTGGGGAGACCAAGATAACCCCCACAGATGTTGACCTATAGAAAGTCAAATAAGATTTTATGAAGTAACATAGTATGGTATGGTACAGCCTGGTCTGGTGTGGTCTGGTATGGTACAGTGTGGTACAGTATGAGATGATATAGCATAGTATAGTATAATAGAGTAACATTGTAGAGGTAGTCTTCAACTTACAACAGTTCGTTTAGTGATGGTTTGAAGCTACAAGGGCACTGAAAAAAGTGAGTTATGACCATTTTTCACACTTACAGCATCCCCATGATCATGTGATCAAAATTTAGAACCTTGGCAATTTATTCATATTTATGATGGTTACAGTGTTCTGGGGTCATGTGATCACCCTTTGTGACCTTCTAACACGCAAATTAAATAGGGAAGCCAGATTCAATTAACAACTGTGGCAAGAAAGGTCGTAAAATGGAGCAAAACTCACTTAATTATTGTTTCGCTTAGCAACAGAAATGTTGGACTCAATTGTGGTCATAAGTTGAGGACTACCTGTATTGTAACATTGCCAATATAATTTACATATTGAATGCATTATAGAAGCTGTATAGAAGTGAAATAATGCTGTATACTCTTCCCATATTTATTCAATTTATGTGCACATATGTTATGGGAAGTGGACTGGAAGAAGATAAATGGCTTTAAAATTGGAGGAAGAAACATCAAGATCCTGTGCTATGCTAATAACACTATTGTGATTTTGGGAGTGTCTAGAAGCTCTTGTAATAAAATAACAGTAACAATAACAGTAACAAAATAGGAGAAAATTAAATATGTAGAAGACCAAGCTAACATCAGAAGTTAAAACAACTAATCTTAGGATTGACACTGGAGATGCTGCAATGGTAGATAACTTGTGCCTTTTAGATTCAACCATCACCCATATATGAAATATATTGCACATTAGCACTTGGTAGAGCAGCCACGAAGGCCTTGGAAAAGTTATTCAAATATGATCTGTCCATACCTACAAAGATCAGAATCATCCTTCCCCAGTGAGTCATAAAGGCAAATCTAATAAAAGACCCAAGTTGATTAAGATACAAAACAAAAAAGGATACATTACAATGTTTATCATAGTGAGTAACTAGTTTTGTTTCAGTGGCATTAAGGCAATAAATGTCTGGAGAATATACATATTAACTAATATATATTAATTGAATTGAATTGAATTTGGCCAAGTGTGATTCGACACACAAGGAATTTGTCTCTGGCACAGAAGCACTTAGGCTCATGCAAAGCAACATTATAATAATAACAACAACAACAACAACAACAACAACAACAATAATAAAAGAGAGGGATAAAAATAATAATGATAAATAATAGTACTATAACCACAGTATATGAGTAAATGTACATAGGCATTAGACAGCATAGTAAGAATGGAAGGTGTTCAGCAGAGTGATGGCACAGGCGAGAAAACTGTTTTATAATAACTCTATTGAAATACAAAATAACTGTATCGAGTTATTTTGGCATGCAATGCCCTATAGCGGCATCCCAAGGAGTTGAAACAGTTTAGTTTAATTTCAAATAGGAAAGAAATGAAATTGTATTAAGCTTTTGATTCTTGTAACATTCCCTTCTTTTTGTAATATAGCCACACTTATCACTTCACTCCCATCTCTGAAAAGAAATTGTGCATTTTTAATAGTTGCAATCAACATTTCAATGTGTGCTTCTCAATGAATTGGGATGTTTAATATAAGAGCCAGTTTGCTGTAGTGGTTCGTCATTAGACTAGAAATCAGTAGACTGTGAATTCTAGTCTCACCTGAGGCACAAAGCCAGCTAGATGATCTTGACTCAGGCACAATTTTTCAGCCCCAGGAAGCAGGCAATGACAAGCCACTTCTGAAAACTTTCTCAAGGAAATTGAAGGGTCTTATCCATGCAGAATTGAATGAAGAGAAGAAACCAAAGTGTATTCAGGTTTTGTTTGGTTTGGGATTGTTCTCTATGTAACGCTGCATATTTTACATTTTATGTCACCAGGATGACTGCAGATTGTTGTCTCTATGACTCAAACCACAGAATATTAGCAATTATTCATGTAGTCACATGTCTGCATGCCATGTTTTGGACATTTGAAGCAGGAAAAACAAAATTCTAATATGTTAAAATCTGCATGATTGTATCACTGTTGGAATCAAATGGTAAAACAACAACAAAAGTAACCTGACTTCTACTTATAAACCTCCCTGCAAGCAGTTGTTAAGTGAATTGGACTACTAACCTTTAACCTCTGGTGGCTACTTTTGACATCTCCTAAAGAATGTCTATTGAAAAGTATATCTGAGCATGTTGACAAGCATTGACTTGATTAATCAGGGTTAGAGTTTGTGTTTCCAAAATAATGTTTTACTGTGTGGTATCAAAGCTCAAACTATGGCAATGAACTGGACATACCTTAAAATATTTTGGCACATTAAAAATAAAGTTGCCAAGTAGCATTGAACTTTTGTTAATGTCATGGCATCACGTATTACTTCTGCTATCTTCTTGAATGTGTACAACTTCCTATTCCATGTTAGTATTCACCTTCCCAAAAACCTGCTTAATTTTCAAGCCCTGTAAGATTGGGCAGGGATTACCATATGAGGAAATATAATTATCTGTTTGTTAGAAAACATTTTAGTAACATCACTCAGAAAACTCACCATAGCCTTTTTCTTATACTTGTCTGTCTAAATTACATATCCTCGACATGTCCTCTATAGAATAAATATTCTATTACTTCAATGGTATATTTCATTATATTATTCACTTGACTGAAATGAAGAGCAGGTGTTAAATATTTGACAACAATGTGGAGAAATAATTAATAGATCACATTTATTATAGAACATCAGACAAGAGTTCCAGCTGGCAGAATATGTTATTAGCACCTCATTCAAATAGCAATTCTTGCAGGACAAATCAACATTTACAGTATTGAAAACAAAAGCAAACTTGATGGAAAATACTCTTGTGTGTCAAGAGGCCTATTATTTCATTGTTTAAAGGATCTGACACAAATGGATTTAGGTTATAAATTCATAAATGACTGCAAAAAATGACAACATTTGCTTTAACCTGCAGTTGTATGCAATTTGGATTTTTTTCATTGCTTAACTGATGCTATCTAATAGGTTTCAAGGTTGGGAGAAAATGCATGTGAAAGACTTGAAAATGAGGTCATCTTGGGGATGAAACTTGCTCAGGTAAATCTTTAATTTTTTTGCAATTTTTTGTTGACATTTCAGCAATGACTGGGTAAAAGTTTTAAGTTTTTCTGAAAATGCAGGTATAAAAAGAGGGCAACTATGAATGTACAAACCAAACCCTGACCCATTTTTCTATGTTTCACATGCAGGTTAGGGCATAATGTGCATTCCTGCCTCCAGAAATTGTGGATGGGACAAGCAACATATACAGGTGAGTTAAAAAAAGAAAAGAAACTAATTAAGGGTCACTGAATTAGAAAAAACCCCAGACTATAGAATTCACACAGTTTTTGGTAAGCAAAATAAAGCGAATAAAATAGATAGTACATATCAGCCCCAAATCACTTAGAGGACACAGTGGTACTAGAACTGTACTTTATTGTTATATAATATAATAACAGTACTCTGAAACCCTGACTAATACTGATACTCTTATACTAAAGAAAATCAAAGAGGTGAATCTTCATGTTTTCCTTGTTGCCTACTATCTATGCAGATTAAACATGTTTTTACATAATGGTGTTTTAATTCCTTCTTGAAAACCATCTCCACATTCTTTCACAGTTTCTCATTTATGGTGTACAGTATTTCAGAATGAAATTAAACTATTTTACGACTTTAAACACTGCACATAATTTATAAAAATTCATAAAACACAGAAAGCCATTTGGTCTTTGGTAGTTAAGGCATCATGCCAAAAACTAGGAAATGATGAGTTCTAGTCTCACTTTAGGCATGAAAGCCATCTGGGTGACTTTGGGCAGGGTGATTGTTATGGAGAAAATAGGCGGAAGAAGCCAGGGGTGGGTTCTACTTACCTTTACTACCGGTTCGCAATGGGATTGTGCATGCACATGTGCAGATCACCGATGATGACGTCCCGGGTGGTGGGCGGAGCCTCCCTCCGGTTTTACTACTGGTTCTTGCGAACCTGTCCAAACTGGGGGCAACCTACCACTGAAGAAGGGGTATTAGTATGTTCTCTGCTTTGAGTTATTTATAAAAATAATAAAGGTAGGATATAAATAAATAAATAAATCAGGAGTGGTCAAGCTTTCTAATGGTTCCCTGGCCTTTAAAAGATAGGTAATGAACTTTATTATATGCCAATGATGTATGAAGTCATCAAAGAGAGTTTTTTAATAAGGCAGAAATCAACCCTGCAGTATTCTGCTAATCTGAAATTTAGGAGAGGCAGCAAATGGTCTACATATCCCATTCCTGATCTATAAATTATGAGCAGATTTTTTTTTAAACAAAAGGAAATTATTCTATGCATTTCAGAAGAAAAAAGATTTCTTCTTTTGCAATTTTTACATAGTGTTAGTTTTTCTGTTATGATTCTCTCTGAAAGTAATTGAGAATGTCAATATATTATCCACCTTTTTTTCATAATTTGAAACAGAAATTAAAGGAATTTATGGCTCAAATATATTCAGAACTGACAGGGACTGAAAATACACATAGTTTCCTAATTATTCTCCAGTGATTAGGAACCATGACATTTTCTAAATACCATTATGCCAACTATTACAAACAACTGAATTACAGTAGTTGCAATGCTTGCTTTTCTAAATTCTTCAGCAAAATAAGATCTAGAAGGGGAAAAGTTGTGAACACTACTTTAATTAATAAAGTAGCAAATGTACAGAAGCTGGTTTTAATTATCAGAATAAGGCTAATTTTTCTTTAAAAATTGGTCTGGATTAATTAGTATCTTTACATTTATTTATTAAGAGATAAGCAAATATACCGAGGTACAAGAGACAAATAATTTATAGAATGATGCTCATCGCTACTCAAGCAAAAGTAAAAATAGCTGTCATTGGCAGCTGATAGATGGCTTCATTCAACTGCTAGAAGGGGTCAGTCTTCAGTATACTCATTATTTCCTGATTCTTTTTAATCTTTTATAACTTCTCATTTACTTATATATTATTATTCCAAGAAAAGAAAATATTTCCTCAGCCTTTTTTCCTCCATTGGCTTTTTTTCAATTACCGTATTTTTTGGAATATAAGACACACTTTTTTCTCTCCTAAAAGAGGGTGAAACTTTGGGTGCCTCTTATACTCTGAATGTAGCTTTCTCAAAGCTTTTTTTTTCAGCCCTAACAAGGCGCTAGCAACACTAGCAAGTGAAGCAATCTCAGCGCTAAGCTTTTTTTCAGTGAAGTGATTTTCCATGCTTTGCCTGCTCCCTCCGACTCTCAGCTGTGAAGCTTTTTTCCAGCCCTAATGAGAAGCTAGCGAGTGAAGCAATCTCTGTGGTTTGCCTGCTTTTCTCATTGCTTCTCTCTCCAAAGATCAGTTGTGCTTTAGAAACTGTTTTTTTATCCCCAAGCAGGAGACAAAAAACAGCAAACTAATGTTCTGAAGTTGACCAGACTAAGAATGCTAGCCAGGTGAATACCTGGTAGGCAGATTCCCCACATTTTCCTCTCCACATTTTCCTCTCCAAAAACTAAGCTGCGCTTATACTCTGGTGCATCTTATACTCCGAAAAATATGGTAGTTCCTGATGGCATTTTCTTACAATACTTTGTTTGCCTTCAGAATGCACAAATCGTGTTTGTTATTGACCCTTATTCCTTCAGCACCAGCTGGAAGGTATTTGTTTGAAGAATAATGCTTTCAATCATGTCCTTAAAAATATCTAGGAAGGAAGCCGCATTATCTGATATTTGATGGCCTTATTCTATGACAGCTGGGTCTCCATGTGCCAGCTGAAATTACCCCTTGGATCTCCAATTAAACAGGATGCAATCCAGTTGGATTGCCGTGTAGCTTCACAAAGCAATAATATTCCATTTTGAGGACTTTTGAAAACTCCTCTCCTTTTCTTTCCTTCCTTGAAGACTAGATTTAATGGAACTTGGATGAATAGATTTTAAATTTAATGGACAAAATCTGATCAAGCTGAATGTTGTCTAAATTTCAGGCAGCATCAGACTTTGCCTGAACAAAGTGGGTAAGGTTAATAGAACAGTCATCCAACACAACCAGAAAGCCCAGTTACAATCTCTCTCCCCTTGCTGGTTTCATGTGACCCATTTCTGCCATTGCTTAGTCCTTACCCCTAATCAGTCCAGCTGTACAATCTGCATAATAAACACATCCACTTTCCCTTTTTCCTCTACTTTTTTCCTCACATTATCCTCTTTTTCTGTAGCAATAGGAAGAATAAAATCTGTCACTTTTGAATCAAATTCCATTAATCATATAAAGGACTTCTGGCTTGGATAATATCCCTTCCCCACCTTGGTACATTAAATTGCAGTTTTACTGTAGGTAGGTTTCTATTTTCTTTTTCCATTCAGTTCTGTTTGATTCTCTGAGACTGTCGGGTCAAGTCAAAAGCAATTTATTTATTTTATTTATCAAATTTATCTCATCATCCAGCAATTCTGAGTGGATATAAATAGCAATACAAGTAACAATACAATTCATGTACATTTTATACTCATTAAGATAGCCCCATACTTGGAATGGTGTTACATAAGCACAGGAGAGAAATATCAGTTGTTTAGGACAATAATGAGGAAAATACTCAAGCTGGAATTTAAAGCAAACACACAGAGAGACATAAACCATTCATCCATCAACTCAGCCAGCCAGCCAACCAACTAACTAACCTGTCTAAAATACAGTCACTCAATAATATCACATGAAAAATTGGGAGACAAACTCTGTTGTTATAATGGGAATTTCTAGATATTATTGTAATATAACTAGATTTGTCTGTTTGCTTGTTAAGAGTTTTCTTCAGGAGCAAAAGGCAGAGTACACATAGCGCCCTCCTCCCTTCCCCTTTCCTTTTTCCCCACAACAACCCTGTGTGCTGAAAGAAAATTTCTGGTCCAAAGTCATGGAGCTTCATCAAGTGTATTCATAAGGAAATATATACAAGAAAGAGATGCAATTCTGTAGTGCTATGAAGTCTAGTCACATCTGCTTGTGACTCTACTGTCTTAGGTTGATTCTATTCTCAGCTACAATCTTCAATTTATTCATTTGTGGGGGAAGGGGATGACCAGCTCTGGGGCTTCCCAGCCTTGAGCTTTGAACTGCTATGGATCAATTTTTTTTAAAAAAAAGTCTAGGTAAATACAGAGTCTGAAATGCTATAAACAAACAGCAAACATTTATATTATATTAATGTGATGGATGAATGAATCTTGGATCAGAAACTGAATTGCTGTTTCTTGTAACTGAAGAAAAAGTTGACAGTGGTGTTAGAACTCAAAAGTTTTCTTTTCCCCATTGGTATTTGAAGAACTTATTAAAGTAGCAACTGAATCTGACCTTCAGTTATAGTCTGCCTTGCTTGTGTAAAATAAATCAAATAAGCATGTGAATTCATTCATTCAACCAAAAATGTAGAATTTGTTCTGGTAATCTCAACAACCAAAAAATATAAGAAAATATTCTAGTTGTTCTGTGAAAAGGAGGCAAAAGAGATTCATTTAGCAAACCAAGACAAACCCGAACCATAAAGTACAATAATTGCTTGGATAACTTGCTAACATAACTCCCAATGGACCAAATGCTGCAATATCAATCTTGGTGAACAGTGTAGTTGAGACTGGGTAGGGCTGTGTGAAGAAAATGGATGCATATTATCCATTCCAGGTAATCACAACAGAGAGAGGAATTTGTGGAGAGAGGAAGAGAGGTAGAGGAAGAGAAAGAGAAAGAGAAAGAGAAAGAGAAAGCAAGCAAGCAAGAGACAAAGAAGAAATTAATCCTATTTCATCAGCAACAGGAAATCAAGATCCAAGTTTCCAATTACTGAACAGAAAGCATGCCATCTTCATGAATATTAATCAGCAGTCCATCAAATCTTCTATTGCTGGAGAGTACAGGTGAGTGTTCAGCCTTATAACATCTGAAGCATGGGTTCAGATGATTTCTTCTTGAACAATAAATGTGAAATTCAGATGTTGTCACTGCACTACAAAACACTTATTGGAAACATTTTGCTATATATTGGTTCAAAATGGTATGCCAGTAGCTGCAGGTGTACTATGTAACATACAGGTAGTCCTTGACATATGACCACAGTTGGCATTGGAATGTTAGCCACAAAGGAACATGGTCATTAAGAAAGTCATCACATCACAGGACTCAATTTTATGACTATTTTTTGGTTATTTTTAATAACCATGGTTATTTAGCAAATCATATGGTCATTTAAGTGGTTCACAGTCATAAGTGAATAGGGGTTCTCAATTGACTTTGCTTGTCTAAAGCTGTCTTGGAAGGTCACAAATCATGATCATATGATGACAGGTCACTGCATAATAAATGCAAGCCAGTTTTCAAGCATCAGAACTACAATCATGTGGCTGCAGTCATGGTACAATGGCAGTAAGTTTGAGGACAGGACATATACATTGTTTTTTCTGAGGCTGGTATATCTTTAAAACATTAAATGAATGGTTGTAAGTTAAATTCCCTGTACATACAGTACATACATACTCTAAATGCATACATACACAGTGACTCTACAGAACACTGACCTCAAGCTTAGTTTGCATAAAAGCAACTAATCAAATTGAACTGCACAGAATTTTGTTTCACCATAAGCATCTATAACAAACCACCATGATGCCCAACTTATTATTCTTGTAGCCTGCTTCATGAATCAACTTTATTTGTATCTATCCAATCCTTCTTTCACACAATCAAATGGTGGAGGAAGGAGTAAGACAGTGAGGCTATTGTTGACTTGACACCAACTCAGGCATGAGTTAACTGTGAAATAAAACAAACGCTTGGTTCTAGGGAACCAAGAGAAGTGGGGCACCAGAGGTTTTTCCCCTAGCAATCATATTTTTGACTCTTTCACTGCTACCCTTGACTTTAGTTGTCAGCACTTATTGAGTCTTAATGTTTTGACAGTTAAGCAATGAAAGGACCAAGGGGCCCCATTGTTGGGCTGCACTTAAGGCATCAGTTGGCCTTAATCTGATCTGGTAATAACCCAGAGAAGATTGGATCATGTTGAATAATAAAACTTTTATCTGCCAAACAGTTCTCCAATATCATGTCTTTGGGATCAGTTTCTAGGATTAGATATAGAACGGCCTCACTTCTGAGTTACTGATAGATTCACTGGATGATGGATCTGACATTATGCAATCCTATAATCTTATGCAAGCGTAAACTCCATTGATGCTTTCATTTAAATAGGCATGTGCTATTAAAGCATTCAAGTCTTACAGAGCGCAGAAGGATAATTCCTTTCAAAAAGCATGATGGACTCAATTTTATTTTCTAAGTACTGCATAGCAATGTTTCCAGCAATAAATCAAGACAGCTATTTTTTTAGGAGCCCTTCTACCGAAACAGATAATACTTTAAATATTGGCTTTGTTCCTGAGCCTCATGATAATCATTACTAAACAGATCGATTTACAGAAGTAAATTACCATAAGAGTGTAAGGCATTTGCTACAGTTTACAATAAATATTTAAGTTTTTTATCAAGGATGTGCAGAATTGTTGAAGTTAGCTGCTTATTTGCAACTTCTTCATACCCTCCCCCCTTGATTTAAACTAGGTCTATTTACAGGTGAAGAACTCTTCCATTTGTCTTTAAAATTGCTTTTTATTCAATATGCCAGGGTATTTGGCTAGATAGTCCATCAACACGGAGGCCTGCTATTAATAAAAAACATGCATAATTAAAGTCAGTTGAGAGAAAGTACATGAAATTTTTCTCATATCAGTACAGTTTGTTATCTCTGCTCTCAAACTTAGTTCAGTCATAGGATCCTTGTTACTACTAGTGTATCTTAATAATTTTGCCTAATAGGATTTTTCTATAGTAGGAAAAATAATTTGTGCATCATAACAAGTATCAATATATTCAAATGCCTATTTTTGCAAACAATACTGCCATTTAATAGACAGTAATTAGCTCTGATACAATGCAAAAATTAAAGTACAGGTCAAAGGGAAAAGGATGGTTATTAAATGCAGATAAAGTATAATTATGGATGAATAAGATAGTTTTCTGAAATCAAGTGTGGATCTTCCTTAGGAGAAATTGAATGACAATTGGGCAAGTTGTGCTCATATAGTGATGTTCAAAGGATCTCTGGTACCTTCAAGGAAAAATTCTACCACGTTACAACATCATCTAAACTCTTTCATGTCCCAATTTTTACCACTCCTGAAGATGGCATGTACAATTATACAGATTCATGACCCTTCCACTAGATCAGGGTAAGTATTATCAGATTAGCTCAAAGTGCTCCAGAAGTCCATGGCGCAGAGAGAGGGAATGCATCCATTATATCCAATTCTCTCATACTTTTCCTCTAAACCAAAAGAATGGATATTGCCTTCAGCTTCTGACATCTACTTCAGCAGTTCTTTTTCCTTCTCTATGAAAACATTTCATACATTGTTACAAAGTTGGTGGTTTCAGAGAGCCTGATACTGATGTATATGGCTATTTGTCTGAATAAAAAAGGAAAGCCAATGCTATCAATAACCCTTTAGGGAATGCTTTTAAAAATCACATGGGTCATCTGGTTGTCCGATAACAGCTTTATATAATAAATCATGTTCTTTATTGTTTGCTGAGGAATCTTTCCACATGGAATGCTTTCTTTTTGATGATTATTCTGTAACTTCTTTTCCCCAAAATGTTAACATTACATCTGTCAGCAGCCTATTTTTCAGAATGTTTGGATATTCAGTGTTGATTGGATCATATTTGTGACGTTAAAATTGTTAAGATTTCAGCAGAGCTGATGAAGACTATTTTATTAATTTTAGCCTAGATAATTTAGACTTTTCCAATTATATACATTTTTTTATAATAAAAAAGAGTGAAAAACATAGCAAAGGACAAAACATTGTCCCACATAGAAGAATTAATTATCTGTACAGTAGCCATCGACTACTGTTACAATGGCACTGAAAAAGAAACCTATGACCGTTTTTCATACTTATGACCATTGCAGCATCCCCAAGATCATGTGATCAAAATTCAGACACTTGGCACCTGACTTATATTTATGACGGTTGCACTGTTTTTTTTTTTGCTTTGATTTATATGCCGCCCTTCTCTGGAGACTCAGGGTGGCTTACAATGCTTTAAGCAATAGCCTTCATACTTCTGTATATTTATACAAATTCAGCTTATTGCCCCCCACAATCTGGGTCCTCATTTT
>JANHZT010002233.1:367500-378109 GCA_032468215.1 Stegonotus admiraltiensis | reverse complement strand
CTCAGTATCTAAAGAGAGAGTGTCAGAGATAGTTGAGCCGAGGTACACAAAGTCATGGATGACCTCCAGTTCTTGTGCAGAGATTGTAATACAGGAAGGTGAATCCACGTCCTGACTCATGACTTGTGTTTTTTTCAGGCTGATTGTTAGTCCAAAGTCTTGGTAGGCCATCCTAAAACTGTCCATAAGTTGTTGAAGGTCTTCAGCAGAGTAAGCAGTGATGGCAGCATCGTCAGCGAACAGGAAATCCTGTAAGCATTTCAGCTGGACTTTAGACTTTGCTCTCAATTTAGAAAGATTAAAGAGTTTTCCGTCTGAACTGGTCCAGAGGTAAATACCCTCTGTTGCAGTTCCAAAAGCATGTTTCAGCATGACAGCAAAAAAAGATCCCAAATAAAGTTGGCACGAGGACACAGCCCTGCTTCACTCCACTTCGAAAATCAAAGGAATCTGATGTTAAGCCATCAAAAACTACAGTGCCCTTCATTTCCTCATGAAAGGACCTGATGATGTTGAGGAGCTGAGGTGGACATCCAATCTTGGGGAGAATTTTATAAAGGCCATCCCTGCTAACCAAGTCAAAAGCCTTCATAAGATCTATGAAGGCTACGAAAAGTGGCTGTCTTTGTTCCCTGCATTTCTCCTGTCTAAGGGAAAATATCATGTCAGTAGTGGACCTGTTGGCTCGAAATCCACACTGTGATTCTGGATAGACTCTCTCTGCAAGCCCCTGAAGCCTCTTCAGTATGACATGGGCAAGCAGCTTCCTTACAACACTAAGAAGAGAGATGCCACAGTAGTTGTTACAGTCACCCCTGTCACCTTTGTTCTTGTACAGTGCGACGATATTTGCATCCTTCATGTCCTGTGGTATTCCACTTTCCCTCCAACAAAGACAGAAGATTTCATGTAGGTCAGTGGGGATGTGCTCTTTGCAGCACTTCAGAACTTCAGCAGGGATGTTATCTTTCTCAGGTGCCGAGAAATAGCAGGGATGTTATTTAATGCTTCTTCAGTTACCACATTTTCTCTGGAATATAACTCAGAGTAGTGCTGCACCCAGCGTGCCGTCTTCTGTGCTTGGTCCTGGATAACCTCACCTGTAGCAGACTTCAGAGGTGCAGATTTCTTCTGCATTGGACCTAAGGCCTGCTTGATGCCATCATACATCCCCTTGATCCCCTTGAAAAAGTGAATATTGAAATAATATAATAAAAATCATGAACAGAATGCTGGAAAGGAAAATCATGAATTGTTATTTTTTTACAAAAGATTGATAGGAAAGTGGATAAAGATAAAACTTGTTAAAAGCTCACACCTAGAATGTTAAAAAAAACCTAACAGCTTTATTTTGGCTGCTCAGAATAAGCTATACAATGCAATTAAGGTAAGAATTGAAAAATCATTAAATGATAGAAAGTTCAAACTGGGCAAAGAAGCAGAGGAAACAGTAGCTCATATATTCACTTGTTCACATAAAGATCACATAAACTAACCATAAACAATAACATGACACAGTTGTCAAAATGATTCCCAGAAACATGTATAAAAATTATCATATACCAGTATTGAAATATTGGTGAGGACATATAGTTGAAAAATAGTTAAAAGAAAGCAGGTTAACATATCGGATTGGTCATCACCTGAGACAACACGGCCTATGCTAATTTGTGGAATTCCTGGTGACAAAAGGATTACCTTACTCAGAACTATTGGCTGAGCAACCAGAGGCAGCAGTTGTAGAACTACTGGAAGAAAAGGTGTTTACTTGTAACAAATACCTGAAAATAGAAATAAAATTAATGTGGCAAAAAAGGTAAATATAGTACCAATAGTAACAGGTGCCTTGGGTGCAATCCCAAAACAACTAGAGGACCATTTGAACACCATTGACATTGACAAAACCACTACCAGTTAATTGCAAAACAAAAAACAAAAAAACCCCAGCTTTACTTGGAACAGGCTATATCTTGTGACAATACTTTTAACTCTTTCAAACAACAATATATGCCTATCTCAGATCCCTGAGAAGGACTTAATAGGACAATAAAGGTAAAGGTAATGGTTCCCCTCACACATATGTACTAGTTGTTCCCGACTCTAAGGGGCAGTGCTCATCTCTGTTTCAAAACCGAAGAGCCAGCACTGTCTGAAGACATCTCTGTGGTGATGAGCGCCGGCATAACTAAATGCCAAAGATGCACGGTACAGTTACCTTCCCTCCAAAGATGGTCCCTATTTTTCCACTTGCATTTTTTATGTGCTTTCAAACTGCTAGGTTGGCAGAAGCTGGGATAAGTAACAGGAGCTCCCCCTGTTACACGGCACTAGGGATTCGAACCGCTGAACAGCCGACCTCTTGATTGACAAGCTCAGCGCCTTAGCCATGGAGCCACCACATCCCTTTCTAATAGGTGAATAAAAAATACCAAATCCAGTCTAAATATCTGGCTGACTGTGCGACCAACTATAGTAAAAATAAATTCTTTACAAACCATTAGCATCATTTAAAAACAAAGTACAATACAAAAACCAAGACAAGAACAAAAAGTGGCAGAAAATGAAAACTAACCCAGAGGGGAACAATGGAAAGGAAAAAAAAGGCATGTCAGTCATCTTTGCTATAAAGCCTGAAAAAGAAACATTTTCAGGCCCTTTTAAAATACCAATTTGAGGGAGGGGCTTTTAAACCTCAGGGACAACCTATTCCAGAGCGAAGAAACTGCTAGATCAAAGGATCCTTCCAGAGATCCACATCAGAATGTTACCATTCAACTCTATTTGCCTATCAATAAAACTTTACTGTCATTCTAGCCATGACATTTAACTCAAAGAAGGCCACTAATTATGTTAATGTTCCTAACCAGAAGGGCTTTCTTTTGTTTCTCGATTTAACCAATATCCTGTAAAAATGATGATGATACTGCACACATTTCATTTGTGACTCTTATTTCAAGAGGTGAAATGCTAGCATACTAAGACATAGTGCAATTTACTCTAACAATAGGAGTATTTTTTTAAAAAAGCTGATATATAATTAAATGGAAATGCAAGACTTATTTCTGCTGTTAACAAGGCATGACAATTCAGAAACATTATTTATGAAATGACAAAATTGCTGGCATTACAAAGAAGAAACGGTTTTTCAATTAGAAGAAATCCTGTCATATATGTCAGGTTCTGTATATGTTGAATTCATTATTTGTGCCTGATGAATTGCCAAATATTATTGTTTGTTTCACAACCATAACAGGTATTCTTCTCTTTGTTTTCAGTGATGGATCTAAAAGGAATATAACTTTGCTTTCATTAAGATTTTGGAAATGTGCTCCCCACTTTCATAGAAATTTCATCCTATATGGTCCTCTTTTAATGTTTGAAAATATATTAAAAGCATAAAAGCATAGCCAATCACCTTTCTGACTGTCCTACATTAGGAGATTAAGGAAATTAAGAATGGAGAGTAAAGGAAAGAATCTTGTCAAATTCATCTTCAAATCAGCAACTCCTTAATAAAGAAAAAATAAAGCCCTGATCTTATTTTGCAAAGCCCATAGCTCTTTTTTTCTTTTGACAAGAAGCTCATTATCCACAGAACACTAACAAGTAAAAAAATGTGAGACTACAAAAAAGAATAAGAAGTTGAACAAGCATTCCAATGTCTATTTTTCCTTGACTATTAGAACATTTAATAAAACCAGAACATTCAAAGAGCCACGTCTGGACTTTACAGTCACCATTGTTACAGCGGTGTTGAACACATAGATGGAATGCTGGGGTTTTTTTCTGTCCATGAAGTTACCATGTTCTTCAGGACCTTACACATGCATTACTAATTCAAAGAAATATACATAGGTTCAGGCTACGGGGATCATTGTCAGTTTTTATTCACATTCATTTCACAGGTAGTCTTTGGCTTATCATCACAGTTGAGTCCAAAGTTTCTGTTGCTAAGCAAGACAGTTGTTAAGTGAGTTTTGCCCCATTTTACAGCTTTTCTTGCTACAGATGTTACATGAATCACTGCAGTTGTTAAGTTAGTAACACGGTTGTTAATTAAATCTGACTTTCCCATTGACTTTGTTTGTCAGAAGATCACAAAAGTTGATCACATTACCCTGGGACACTGCAACTGTCACAAATACCAATTGCCAGGCATCCGAATTTTGATTATATGACCATGGGGTTGCTGCAATGGTTGTAAGAATAAAAATGATCATAAGTCACTTTGTTTAGTGCCCTTGTAACTTTGAATGGACACTAAACAAATGATTGTAAGTCAAGGACTAGCTGTATTTCAGTGAATTCCTGATATTATATATATAATTAAGCTTTCTGTATAATCAAGCAACTAAAAACAACACTATCAGGATTTCAGTGCAGTGTTATATGCTTCTTTTAAATTTAAATGTTAAATATCTTCTATGATAATTCCTTATCAGTATGCTGGCTAAGTTGATGGGAATTGGTGCTGAACAATATCAGGATGGCCAGATATTGCCATTCTTGCCAAGCAAACTAAACTTATTCTTTAGTTTATCTCTCTTACCTTTCTCTCTAAAACATGTGAAGTCAATTTTGCTTAATTAAATTCTGCAGTAAGAAATTAGTTCACCCTTGAAGATTCAAGCGAGGGTGGCTGTGATACAACTGCTCCATTAATAGTGGAGAGAAGAAAATAAAATGAGTAAAAGAAAGATGTTTAAAACTGCGACTTAATTTATGGATAACTTCCCCCTTTTCCACTTCGGTTTCATCTTTGGTTCTCTTGTCTCTTCTCTTTTTCTTTTACTTCAGATGCCCAGTAATATATTCACACAACTTTGCAAGATTATGATGCAGATTTTTTGGTCATCAAACTACAAATAGAATATGAAAAGTAAATCTGGATATATCTTTTGTTCCTCTAAGGTTTTCATTTTTTCTGTACTGGCTTTCACTGAAATCTAGCCCTCTCATAAGCTTCAGTATTGTACTCCTCTCCATGGTGCTCAAATTAGAGTCGGAGGACAGATTGCTTAAAAATGCACTGAAAGAACACAGCTGTGGCAGTCACTAAATAAATAATGCATTATCAACATCTGTAGGATTTTTGAAATGCTAAATACTCAGACATGAAGTCTCGGCTGAGGACACAGATGGTAATGATGCTGTTGTGCTTGCAGTGACTTCCACAAAAAGCAGATTGTGTCCTGTAATCAGATTGGACTGTTAATGGTTGAAACAATACATTCCTTAACAGAACTAGCATTTAGTTGCATCTCCAAATGATAAATGCTTGCTTTGCGGGTTGCATTTAATACCAAAGTTTGTTAAGCTACAGGAATCCATTAATGAATATAGACATCTTTAAGCATGAACACAGATGCAGAACCAGTTGATAACACACAGTTGCTGAATTTAATATGACAATCCATTTTAAGGTAGAATAATTAACATACAGTTTATAATCACTGGGGGAAAATCATAGTAGGACTTCAATTTAATTCAAAGAAACTTTCGCCATTAAAACAGCAATCACTGCCATATTTCTCTAGCTATATGGACATGACATTTTTATAGAGTCATCTTTTCAAATGTCAGATTTCAATCTGAGAATTTTATGATTTGTATCTGGGATCTAGTTTTATATATGATACTCTACATTTTCATCCAATACCTGAGGCATATAACAGGTTCATGTATGCCATAGGTAAAAAAATGGGGAGTTGGTGTATTATTACAAGATAAAATACAATCTTCTAGCATCATGTTTATTAGGACCCATAGACAATATCGGAAAATAAAAGTCATTGTACCCAAAGAGTACGTAGTAATATATAAATAATAACTAAACAAATCATATGAAATAATTCAAGCTATTGAATTCAAAGGAGTAACTGTCCTTGTGGCAGAGTTGAAAGGCATATACAATGCATGAAAAACCACCTAAACAGTTTCAACTTCTCCCATCAAGATGCTGTTATAGGACAGTGCATGCCAAAACAACTAGGCACAAAGATAGTTTCTTCCCTGCATGCTATCACTCTGTTAAATACTAACTCCTACAGCACTATCTTCTGCCCAAATATATTTACTCATGTAGTAGGCTGTATTGCTATTGTCCTTGTCATCTTCTCAAGCTTGTCATCTTTTCATCTTTCTCACCTCTCATCTTTCCCACTACCTTCTCTTCTTGGTATAATATGATTTATCGATTGTTGTTGCATCTTATGATTTAAGATTGTATCTTATGATTTAGGATCTACAACTTATTGCTTTGTTTGTATGTACACTGAAAGTTTTTGCACCAGAAACAAATTCCTTGTGTGCCCAACCAGACATGGTCAATAAAGAATTCTATTCTATTCTGTTCTGTTCTGTTCTGTTCTGTATTATATCTGAGAAGCTCAATGCATATTTAAATAAACTGTCGTAGTTAGTAAACTTTATTCCCATAGCAATCAACCATCTGTGCAAAAACATTTATGTGATTGATTTTATGGCTACTAAATCACATTTTGGGGGTTGATCTCTTTCAATCTGAATCTAACCCACTTGTCTGCCTCTTAATGCTGCAAGCTTTAAACTTCCCATATATGATCCACTGAATGATTTGTTCTTGAATGAAATTTTCCTTCCTTTCTCAACTCCTGATGGCCAAGTGAGGAACTGACTGTCTTGAATCCTTGGTACCTGCCCCCCCCCCAACCATCTCTTCTTTATGTGTTAGCTTCAAGAAGTGGAATCCCAATTGAGCAAAATGCAGTAGAGAGAAATATATTTTTGCTGATTTCTTACTTACACTAACTGGCAGTCTTACACTGCCAGTTAAAGCTTATTTCTTATTTTCTTTCATTCTTGTAAAGTGTTTCACTTTATAATCATCTAAATTCTTTTTCCTAGGCATAACTCTAAGATAATCATCTATTTCTCTCATCCTATTAAGTGTAAGTTGGTCTGTCTGTGTCAATATGTCCATATGAACCTACAGCTCCACAGCTCTATACCTCTCCGGTCTCTAAAATTTTTCCCCATCTCTTTTCTATTTAGCACAGACCTCCTCCCTTTTAGTATCTGATAAACAGATACTTTGTCACTTACTTAACCTTTAGGTCTATTACCTTATTATGCCAAGGAATGGTATTTGCTCTGCTTTTTCAGGTAAAGACTTCTATGATCAAATCTCTACTATTCAAATTAACATTTCTTATTTCTGCTAGAAACTTTTGCATGTCTGGACCAAATTTATTTATTTTTCTCAATCTACTGCAATCATCTAGGTTACACCCAGTAAAAACAAATTGGAGGATAAAGATAAACTAAAATTATATCACCAGATTCAAATCTTTCCCCTTCTTTTCTAATATCTTATATTGGAAAAAGGCTTGGGAGGGTTTCATATTTAATTTTATATAATTGCCTCAATTGTTCTGCTTGCTAGCTGGAAATAAAATTAACATGTTAAAATACTCCAAGTAGGAGATGGATTATGCACATAGTATGTGAGATCTGCATGGAAAATTAAACAAATCCTTTGGAGAATTAAGAAAAAAACTTAAGTTGGTGGAAATAAATATACTTGCATTTAGGATACTTTGATATTAAAGCAGAAACCTCATACAAATATGAAAAGTATACACAAAAAATCTGGAGAACATATAATCAAGAATATAGCAATGTGTATGAAAAATGTTTTGTACATACACAAAAACCAATATATTCAAAATTGTTTCAGAAGTATAAATCTGATTTAATTTGCACATTTTAAATATCCTCTTATATTAAACATCATTTGCCTTTAAGCTGATATAGTCATTATTACTCATTTGTTTGAACTCATATTTTATTTATGTACTGTATTTTGTTTTTGTTTTTATGCGGCAATTTCTGTAATGGAATCCAGCAATTAAAATAAGCATAAATTAATTTCTTGCTTAGAGGCATCACTTTAATGCAGTGAACTGTAAGTCCTGTCAAAATATTTAATTAAAGGCCAGAGGAGTCAAATAAATTGTTTGCACTTTGGTCTACAGCTTCCAGAACATTGACTTCCATAGTAGTTAATACGCAGCAAGAGTCACAGAGAAGCCTTAAAACAATAGGACAAAAATAATGGGTCTGAATAATGTTCATGTTCAACGTTGTTAATTTATAGAGTTGTTTACTTTTGATTCCATTTTTAAAGAAAAAAGGATAGGATAAAATGAAAATAAGAACCCTCACTCAGCATTTAAAACAGTCTCATTTCATGTGCCTGCTCTTCCAACACGTCCCTCTGTTGCAGCTTTTATGGCCAATGTTACTTATGCAATGAAATCTGTAACCCTATATATCTGGATGGCACCAGATTGGGAACACTATCTCACAACATTTTCCTTCCTCCTTTGTGGAAACACATATCTCAAAAGCAGTTTGAATAATAAGCAACAAAAAATTCTATTTTATGTCGCAGAAGGCTGGCTTTGCAAGATTGAAAATACTATGAATACTATGAAACAGCTGGAGAGAAAAAAGCTCAAATCTGTACAGCTGCTGTTAGCAATGCCCTTAATGGTGGTGCAGTGTAGATTTTTTGATGATATTTATTACAGTTGGAACTTTAGATTTAAAAGAATCGATACCACAATCCCCACAATACCACAATGAAAAAAAAATCATATATATTTTTCTTCATGAATCTTTCCCCCTTTTTTAGTGAGATTAAATCCAAATGGCAGTTCCATATTCTTTTTCTTGTAGAGATAAAGAAATAGTGGATACTATGGGGGGGATGGACCCCTCCTTTATTCCTTCTGAAAACTAGTTTGTAGTAGCTTTTGCTAGTGAGGGTAGCCATGATTTAATTATTACAATTCAGTAATAAAGACGATTTTTCTATGCAGATGATCTAGGTTTCAGTCCTTGGCACTTCTAATTTAAAAAAAAAAGATATTAAAAATTTTTGTCAAACATTCTGTAGAGCTACTGACAGTAAAATTAACGTGGCTTCGATTTGCAATTTTGTCCTAGGTTGTAGGTTGTGGCCTGTCACAAAATAGCACTTGCCAAAAGTTAGTTTCCCAAGGCTAACAGATAGGAAAAGAAAGAAAAACAGAAATTATCAAGACCCTAAATGCAAGAGAGAAATTCTAAACACCAAATCACAAATTTACACCTACAAAATATAAGGATGCATGGCTTAAAAAGGAAAAAAAAGAAAAATTGTGATTCTTGGACAATTTTACAGAGATAATTAAATATCCAATATGTCAACAAATCAGATCAAGATCATAAACTCAAGATCATAAATGCAGTAGAAATGTTAAACTGAATAAATACAACTATATATGGTTTCAATATTTTCTTCATGAGTGAACACATAGAGTATTTTCTTTATAATTCAATCTTTGCCATTCATTCATTTCACATATGTTTGCAAACATATACATTTTTATTCCACAGCTCTCCTAATCTTACTAAATCTTTACAATATTTTACCTTACACAATTTAGCTGAAGGGTCTTTGGCAATTACACTATCTGGAAAAGAAGGCTACAAATGAAATGTGTGAAGACTTTTCTCTGGTGCAACGCAGATTGTACAAGGTTGTTCTCATGCCAGAACAACAAATAATGGCCACTCAAGAGACGAAAAATAGATGTCATTAAATTGTTAGATACCAAACAATTTAAATTGTCTTTTTCAATATTTATTTGCATAAATCATGTCTCAATTGCCATCAGCTATCACAAATTGACAAATGTGAAACAGGACTCTTTGGAAACATTGCAGCTTTTAATCTTGGCCAGTGGGGGGAAAAAGTTACTTGATGTAGAACCCAAACTGTGTAAGGAAATATCATCTGTCCTACAAAATTCAAGAAAGGAAAGAATAATGAAGTCAGTCAAATTAAGGACCAAACAAATCTATTCACGACAGGCATTAGTAGAAAAAAAAAATAGTCTTTCAGTCTATGACTTAAAAGCAACTGTAGAATATAAAACCCAAATAGAATGGGACAAAGGTATGAGTGCAATACAAATAAAATTCAAGGAGTATACCCAAGCAAAACAGGTATTTGGATATATGGCACATGGACAGTTTCCTTTTCACAAACATTATTTAGAACATAGAATAACAGAGTGGGAAAGGATCTTGCAGATCTTCTAGTCCAAGCCCCTGCTCCAACTCTCTACCATTCCAGACAAACTCTTGTCCAATCACTTCTTGAAAACCTCTAGTGATTGAACATTCACAACCGCTGGAGTCAAGCAGTTCCACTGATTAATTGTTGTCACTGTTACAAAATATCTTCTTAGTTCTGGGTTAGATCACTCTTTTATGATCTTTCACCCCTTACTTCTTGTCCTGCCCTTGGGTGCTTTTGAGAATAAGTTGACCTGTTCTTCTATGTAACAGCCCCTCAACTACTGGAAGACTGTTATCATGTCACCTCAGTTCTCCTCATCATTAGACAAGAAATACTTAGTTCCCTTTTTTTTTTTAATTTGATTTATATGCCACCCTTCTCCGGAGACTCAGGGCAGCTTACAATGCGTTAAGCAATAGCGTTCATACTTTTGTATATTTTATACAAAGTCAGTTTATTGCCCCCACAAACCGGGTCCTCATTTTACCTACCTTAGAA
>JANHZT010002233.1:237392-250583 GCA_032468215.1 Stegonotus admiraltiensis | reverse complement strand
TGAGTAATTGCTGATAAAAGACTTCCACAGTAGCCCACATTCTGGGGCAAGGTTTTTGTTTGAATAAACACAGTGTTGGTAAAGTTGGGGTGTGTCACTTTTCTGGGGACTCGGACGCTGGGACTGAACAATTAGATGCTTCAGCTAAGGAGGATGGAGCCCAAACAACTATTCCAGAATATCAAAAGAGTAAAAGCTAAGCACCAGATGAATGATACCATATTTTTTGGCAATATGCATCATTTCTATTTCAAAGTATGGTTAGTTCTCTACTTATGACCCTAACTGAGCCCAAGATTTCCATTGCTAAACAAAACAGTTGTTAAGTAAGTTTTGCCCCATTTTATGACCTTTCTTGCTACAGTTGTTAAATGGATCACTATATTTGTTTGATTAGTAAGACAAGTTATTATGTGAATCTGACTTACACAGTTGACTTTGCTTATCAGAAGATCACAAAAGGTGATCCGATGAGTCCAGGACACTGCAACTATCATAAATATACATCAGTTGCTCAGAATTCAAATTTTGATCACATGACCATGGAGGTGTGAAAATGTGAAAAACAGTCATAAATCACTTTTTTCCGTGCGATTGTAATTTCAAAACACACTAAACAAATGATTGTAAATCAAGGACCACCTGTAGTAATCAGGAAGAAGAATTCTTATTTTAACAATGGGCGTATTGGGATAACTAAAAAAAAAACTTAGTTGCTGTTTGAAGCTGCAACAGGCCTAGGTATCAGCTTCTCGTTTCAGCATCCTTCACAGCCCTTCCATGCTGCATAGCACTTTACTTTCTAACAGTAGGGGTGTCAAACTGGCGGCCCACGGGCCAGATGTGTCACATGCAGGCCACACCCACTCTAATTCCATGAAGGAGAAAAAACACTGTGAAACATCACATGACCGCAACATGATGCCATGAGTTTGACACCCATGTTGTAACAGTCTTGCTGAAATGCTGGACAGCTCCAGATATGAAATGCTGGAGAGCTACAGTTGGCCTGTGCCCCCACTTCACCGGAAGAAAGGGAACAGAACTAAGCTACAATTTTGACCATCACAGAACTTTCCATAGCAGCATAATTGTGTGCACATGTCTACTTTTGATAATGGCTTAATGCTAAATTGCAATTGTTTAAAAAAAGAACCCTTCCAAATAAATGTATTTTTTCTGAAATTATTTTATTTTCCTGCATTTCCTTTATGTCTGATCATTAGAAATTGCATTTCTGAAACCATACAGTTTGATGTGTGGAAGTGATAAATCATGACAGTTCAATGGAGGGATTGAAATGATGACCTTATAAATTCAAATGTTCTAGATAAATTTCACCTAGTCTTCCCAAGCCTTCCAGATCTATTGGTTCAAGACTCTTCTCTTCCTCAGATGCATACTGATCTTCTCCAACATGAAATAGTTTTTTTTCTTTTTTCTTTGTATTTACTTTTTTTCTCTACCAATATTTTCTAGGTAGAATTACACTCTGACACTTTGTATTTTAATACTGATCTATGGTTTCCTATTTTTATTTTCCAAAATGGTATTTCAGTTTTGATTATCATCTTATGTTTACTCAAAGTTGTAACTATATTTATCTCATTTTCTTCTATCTTCTCTATGACCTTTTCTTACAATTAATCAGTGTGTTTGATGTAGCCCTTACGCCATAAAGGTTGCTGAAAGGACATAATCAGCAATAAACCATGGAAAAATATAGTTTAGAAGGGCACACAACTATCTCCTTAAGTTTTTTCTATATGAATTCAGTGTTGACTGCCTGTATCCTGCTTAGTGTAACTAGGTTTTATCACTTTATCCAACAACAATTTAACTACTTCCATCATGACAATGGGACTTAAAGAAAGCTGGAGTTTATACTATATATTGTTCATCTGATTCCATACAAGCCTAAATAGGATAGATCTAAAGATGAAAAATAACCAGTATCCAGGATTCAAGGAGGCTCAGAAAATATTATGAGAGAGCCAGACAGATGAACAAATATCATTAGTTTAAAACAGATCACAGACTTCTGCGAAGTCTATTCCTACCGAGGCACTCAATGACTTTCCAATGGTGCTGATAGCTAAATCGTATCAAAGGGAAGGCGAGTGCAAAGATGAAGAGCTATAAAAGCAGGCTATGTCAGGAAGTATTCATTTGAGATTACTGCAGTTTAAGAGTGTGTTCTATACATATGCCATTCATTTTTAGTATCCTATTAATATTTCAGAAGTACTCCTTTTCATCATTTTTTATGATTTCTGCATTTTGCTCTCAGCAATTTTAGCACTCTCTTAGAATCTCCAGTGCTGCTATATGTTTATTAATTCACATATGATTTATTTATTGTTTCCATGTAACATCATCCCTACATCATCATTAGAATGACAGAAAGAAAGGACTTTGCTTTGGAAGTGCCAAATATCCCCTAGATACTCTGGAATTTAATGTATATTTTAAAAATCCGAATAGCCATTAGCATGAACGTATTTCCATGGACTTTGGTAATAAGCTGAAAGGGGGGAAAGTAGACAGACAATATGATCTTCTCTCATCTACAGTTGCAGTTTTCAATTCAGCTTCTGATATATTGCTATGTCAAAAATCTGTCTTCCAATTTTTGGAATGTTTTCTTCTGCTGCAAAAGAGTTGCTTTTATTTTATTTCTATTTTGCAAAAAAAAAAACCTCATCCCTCTCTTTAGCCTCCTCCTTCCCTTCCCTTTCCTTTCTGACATGATTTTGATATTATTTTATCTCAACTGGGTGTTAAAGCTGGAAGCCTAGGAGGCCACAGGCTGCTGGAGATAAAACTATAAAATAAGAAACGGTACACTCATGCAAATCTCTCAGTAATCTCATAGTAGTATGGAGAAAAATTATACATTCCTCCTCCCCAATTTCTTTAAAATGTTCTCTTTCCTTAAAAAAATAATGTCTTCTTTATTAAGCTAAATGAACATGGTTGATTGGAATTTGAGGCCTATATAGAATCAATCACTCCTTTTATTTTATTTTTAAAAATTGATGCTTTTCATTTTGACCAGCAGTTATTCACAGTGAAGTGATAAGTAGACATTGATATACTTTGTGAGAAAACTGTAACAAAAAAAAGCCCCACAATCACTATGACGCCTTTTAAACTTTTGAGCTCTTTATAATCTTATTTGTATCTATTCTTTTTACAAAGCCCTGCTGCCATGTTAACTTCACTCCTTTGAATAATTAAAAGCAGTTTAAAGCAAAATTGAATACTTACCAGGACAAGTTCTGATTATGTTAATTTAAATTATAAGTGCTTTTGCTTCAATGTGATCATGTGGGGTTTTTTTAGACAATTGTGCTTCAAGCACACTCGGGATGGGGATATGTACCGATAACTTTCATATGGTAATACTTTTCACGTCTCATGTTAATCTTTAAAAAAATAATAAACCCAGAAGCATTTATCTTTAATTCATTGTATAATCCTATTTGCATATGAAGGTATAAGCACTGATACTTTTAACCTTTTGATTGCTTTGGAATCTCATGTAGAACATTTTACTTTTTTTTACATTCATATTAAGATTTCATGGCATCCTAAATTACAGTGTCTATTACTATTACTATTACTATTACTATTACTATTTACTGTGTAAATAGTCTCTGGTAGTCCAAGTGAAATTTGCTATGCAGCCCCATGCGGCCTCAAGATGATTATGGAAGAGCTGCCAGGAAGATATACTTTGTATTTCAAGTGGGAGTTTACATTTTTATATTTGTTGAAAGTTCAGGGAGATTTCAGATATTACTGAACAGCCACGAGAAAGCAGCATAAAATGAAAAGAACTAAATTGATCTATTAGGAAGATGTTGCTTACTTTTCCTTGAAGCCAAGAAGAGAGTAGAAACAGGTGGCTTAAAATTTTGAGAGTTGCACGCCAAAAGAGGATGACATACTAGAAAAGGTTACAGTATACTAAAACTTTTTATAGGTACACTTTCTCTAGCAAGGAAACAGGCAGGACAGATAGCTTATATATTTTAATACCCTGTGGCAGAAAATAAAAAACAAATGAGTAATGGAATAGAATAAAAATATCCAGGTAGGTATGCATATATTAAGGATGTAAGTTACGTCCTTACACAATGAATTGTTCCTCATCAGATAGTTGTCAGTGGTACATCTTCTAAATCATAAAAATGGAACTACATGAAAGTTATTGTGTAACTTTCACAGCTGGTAGTAAGCTCAATGGAGTTCTGTAGCGTCTGCTTCTTTAGAGACGCAGAATGGGTGTAATACTTTTGTGTTCATTAACAAATACATATGCTATTTAATTAAAGAATACCCCTAAGGCTTATCATATCATGGTGATAATTATATCAAACATCTTGGATTATCTTGAAATTAGCCCCTGTTTTTTTATGTATTTGTCAATCTTCTTCAATGATAAAATCGAAAGGGCTAATTCTTGGCAAACTAGCCACTGAAGTATCAATTAATGCAATTGGAATAAAATTGTTCACAGGAAAAACAAGTAGAGAAAGTGGATAAATAATTAAATAGAAAAAATAATCAAATGGTATATGAGACTGGGTAGGACAAGGAGTGGCAGAGCCTGGGAATGGAGTCAAAAGAGAAATCAGCCTAGAGTCTCTACATTGCCACAAAGAGACCAAGTCCATCCCTTTTGAATTCTGTTAAACCTTACAGTATATAGTGCCAAAATAGTGCTAATGGTTGACTAGATTTTTGTGCTTTGGCTGTCATCATCATCACCATTCAGTCTTGTCTGACTCTTGGCCACTTTATGGATCAGTACTCTATAAGCCCCTCTGTCTTACAGTGCCTCCTTCAGATCTGCAAAGGTCATCCCAGTGTCATCTTTTATAGTGTCCAGCCAGCGGGTACTAGGGTGTCCCTTCTCCTTTTTTCTGATGATCACTGATTGACATGATTGACTTTTTGAATGTGTCCGCTCTCATGAGATAATCAAAGTATGTTTGGCGATCTTAGCTTCAAATGATAATTTTGCTGAGGTTCAGTCTAGGAAAAGGGTGTCAAACTCAATTTCATTGAGGGCTGCATCAGGGCTGTGAGGTGGGTGGGCGTGGCTGACTAAGTGGGTGTGGCCAACTTGATGCCATTCCCCAAACTGGTGGCATGTTTCCTCTTCACATTGGGTAGACTGGGTCAAAGCCACATTGGCCCGATCTTTCCTCTTCATGTTGGGTAGACCAGGAAGGCCCCACATGCCGGATGTGGCCTGCAGGCCTTGAGTTTGACACCCCTGGTCTAGGACTTCTTTGTTTATTATTTTTAGAATGCATAATAGTCCATGGAATGTGTAACAGTTGCCTCTAGCACCACAGTTCCAAGGCATCCACCTTCCACATCTGCCTCTTTCAGAGTCCAAGTTTCCAAGCCATAATTAGCAATTTGAAAAATTATTGAGTTAACTAATCTGCATTTGGTTGTGATGTCTTTACTCTTCCAGATGTTATTCATGCCAGACATTGCTGTTCTTCCAAGTGCTATACGATTTCTGATCTCAGAGCTGCAGTCACTACATCAGTCAATTTTAGAGCCCAGGAAGATAAATTCCTTTACTGTTTCGATTGTCTCATTGTCAATCTGCAATCTGACCTGTGTGTTCTCAATAGTTGTCATTAACTTTCATTAACCTACCACTGACTTTAACCCCAATGGTACATTCCTCCAAATGTGAATTTCTCATAACTCTTTCTGTGTACATGTCGAATAGGATATGTGACAGGATACAACCTTGCTGAGTGCCTTTTTCAAATCTGAATTATCAAAATCAAAATGAGACTTAGGCCCTGTAGTTTTGATTAATGTAAAGACAAAAAAAAGTCCCATTTTCTCCTCATGGAAATAGATTACAAGATGCCAATGACTAATAATCAAATAGTTGTCATTCTGGAAACATGACATTCTTTAATATGTAAAATCCTATAACCTGAAAGTGGTTTAATAAACTTGGAGAGAAGTACAAGTCATCTGATTATTTTTCTCTCTGATATCTTTTAGAGACACAGAAGAAATGGCACCATTATGTCCTATTTCATTTTAGCTTTTAATAATCCATTTGTCATATGCTATAACTAATAATTGTCAAGAAAACAAAAGGCATTTCCTAGCCAAAAGTAAACTCACTTAGAGTAATTGAATTCCATTCCCATTCAATCTCAGTAGCATGTATCCTCAGCATAATTTATGAGCGTTTTATTTTAAAATATTTATTGCAATTTTTAAAAGTAAATTGGTGGAGATCAGTGTAGCTGTTCGGATAACTTCTCTAATGTCTAGGCTTTAATTGAGTTTATCCATCAATGTCTTATATTCTTCTGAGAATGGATGCTGGAACTGGAACTTTTTACTACTATCTATTGAAAGGGCTGTAATTTAATTAGCAATAGTATCTTGGTCAAAAAGTTTAAAGGTTATATCCTTACTACTTTAATCAATCAGATTCTAATGTTTTATTCTGATGGCATATGGGAAAGAGGGCTTCAACTCTGTACGTTCTATAATGAAAAAGAGATACCACAATAGTTTATGCTGTATGTACTAAAATACAATTTTAAATATTTGGCATTTCTAATTACAGCAAGGATGAAAGAATTGCAACTAGCCAGAATAAATAGTGCTGGGAGTATTAAACAAATTATCTGATAAAGTTGCTTCAATTATTTTTTATTATTTTTATTCATGGTTGCCTTTCAATAAAAATATTCCCAGGGCAAAATCAAATAATAATAAAAAGACTGGCAATTCTGTTGCTCTCAGACTGCTCTGAAGTCAGGCCATCCTGCAGCTGCAAGATGACTATAGAGCTGCAGAGATTGTCATTCTTTCCTGTTCATTCTGTCACATTTTTGTAATGTAGAAGAAATTATTTCTCCACCTACACAATAGTTGTTGCCTGAAAGAGGACACTGGTTTGGATCAGTGGTGAAATGCAGCCGGTTCTATCTGGTTTGGGCAAACTGGTAGCACCAGCAGCGTGAAGCTCCGCCCACCCACCCAGATGTCATCACATCCCATTTTTTATGCTCTGTGCACGCACAGAAGGCCCTGTGCATGTGTAGAGGTGTTGCATGCATGCTAGCGAAGCAAACCAGAGCACTTCAGCGAAGCGAACCCATTTGCGAACCAGTAGCGAAGATATTGATTAAAACTTAAATGTTACCTTCTAAAAAGAGATGATCAGATCAGTAAGCTATAGATATAAAAGATTTCAGGATCAGTCTCATATAAATACATCTCAGCTGTCCAAAAGAAACCCTTAGATTTTGGGTGGACACTGGTAGATAGGAAATAACATAGCAGAATGGACCAATGAAAATACCATGTGAATTGTTTTATGATGATCAGAATCATAGTCCGCAAATGTGCATGACATTCAAGGACTATATAATGTAGGTCATATTCCGGACCTGGTATTTTTTAATTTATCTTAACTGTAATTTAAGCTTCTGTTTTTATTTCTAATGATTATCCTTGTTACTTATTTAAGAAAGTTTAGGAAAAAATGTATCTGAAAAAATAATGAAGATGATCTTACCAGAATTAGTTCTTCAATGGGCCTGTTATGACTTATTAGACTATATTAGTATTTTTTTAAAAAAATATTCTTAGAATTATGAGATATATTCACCTTCCAAGTGGCTACACATCAGAAAGCACTATTTTCATATCATGTTGAATGTGACTATTGTTTTCATTGCACTGAAGTATTATCCAATTATAATTTCCAATTATAATTTATAATTTCCTTATTTATTTTCTAAACTATGTTGAAGTAGTGATGTAAACAGCATTTCCTAATGAACTTATACATTTTAGACAAATAGGATTTAATAGTAGAGTTTTTATTACCATCTCGGGAAGATTATTATTGCAAATGTAAATCTCCAATAACCAGTAAGAATAAGTGAAAGCCAAAATATATCAAAACTTTCCTGTCCTTAAATTTAGCAGGGATTGCTGTATGTGGCATGTAGCACAAGTATGACTTAGGTTGCTAATCTAATCTATTCTTTCAGTATCTTTCCAATTTCAAAATATGAATATAAATATTAATACAATTAATCACCATTCAAAACATGATATAAAAAAGAAAATACTTGAAAATCTTTCCATTCATTCATTCATTCATTCATTCATTCATTCATTCATTTATTTATTGGTTTGATTTATATGCCGCCCTTCTCCGGAGACTCAGGGCGGCTTACATTGCGTTAAGCAATAGCCTTCATACTTTTGTATATACCTGCTTAGTAAGGCTTTCGGGGGGGCCTAAGCGGTGTCCTTTTTTATACAAAGTCAGCTTATTGCCCCCACAATCCGGGTCCTCATTTTACCTACCTCAATAGGATGGAAGGCTGAGTCAACCTTGAGCCTGGTGAGATTCGAACTTGCAGTAATTGCAGGCAGCTGGTGTTAAATAACAGTGCTTAATCTGCCACGCAATCAAGGCCCATTGTAGAACACTTAGGTTCTACTGTTTCTGCTTTGTTCTAACTTTCTTTAAATTGTTGTTCTACTATTTTATGTGTTTGTTTTTCAATATTGTATCTTATTATCGCTCCTTTGAACATAAACTGCTTTGGAAGCTTATTTTAAGCAGAAAACTAACAAATAAATCAAATAGGGGCATCCAACCACTGTGTAATCTCTAATGCATTTTTGTGTGAAGTGCACCTGTAATAGAGCTGTATGTAATATAAAGTGCTATTTGTTATAAACAGAAAAACTGAAACAGTGTGTCTTTGTGTACCACAGCTAAATAAGTAGAACTAGAATTTTAATAAAGCATTTCTTTAATGCATCAGTCCTGAACACAGCTGATTTATTATTTAAGTCACAAATATTCTTTCTTTGAAAAAAAAAATAAAGAAGTTAATTCTTTTGGATACCCTGCTGATTATTGAATATAGTGGTGAAGGTAAATGAATATAGTTTTGAAAATATCCAAGCACGTCCAATGACGTATATCAAAATGTGCTGGTGGGCGATAACACATTTCTTTCTACATATGGCTTTGGTTATCTATTGGTATATGTATGGGAAAGTGTTTTCTATATAAATGAATTCTTAAGTTGTCAAATATATGAAGCGGATAGAAACTTGCCAATAATAGCATATTATCTCACAAACCCAACCTTCATTAGAAACAATGCAGATGTAAATTTCAAAGCCTGAAGATTACATTTTAAATGATTTTCTTTAACAATGTAATAGAAGTGTTATGTTTATAACAAGTAAAGGTTAAGTAACAGAAAGAGCAAGAAAGAGCATGTGCAATTGCTTGTGAATTGTCCCATTGATATATTGTTCTGCCCTAATCCTGGCAAGTGGGGGGGGAGGGAATGGCCGGCTTTCCTTCATTACAGAATATCTCGGAATAACCATATGCCCAAGAGATATTGTCCTTGTCCACCATAATCTCAAACTGGATGTTTAGGACACAGACTTTTAAAGATGGCTTAAAAGTGTTTTTAAATCAATTAATTTTAACACTTTCAGCAATTAATTTAAGTGTTATTAATTCAACATTCCTAATTAGAATAATTTTATTCACTCATTTAATGTATATGTGAAAAAAATCATTATATGACTTGATAAAAACATACACATTTAAATGATAACCTCAGTGATTGAAACACTCACTCAATGGCTAACAAAATTATGTCATTACAAATCTGATTTAAAACTAGTGCTCAGAAAAGTGTACTTACTTTCTACATACTGTAGTTATACCTATGCTATCAGGACCCAAAATCCTGGTAGTCAGGATACTGACATCTTGAAGTCTCCAAATGGGGAGGGGGGAAGGATACTTTAGTTATTTTACTGAGTAACATACCACTTTTTCTTTTTTCCTCTGTACCATTAACTTTTATTTTTGTGTAGGTCATTAATTTTGTCTTGTGATGAGAGCACCGTTTTGATGATGGGAAAAATTACAATTCTTGAATGGGAAAAGAATTTCAATTTCTGTCTGTAGGAATTCTGTACAAATGAGAAAAGATGGCAATGCACAGTATCCATGCAATACTCAGATTTGAGTGAAAGAAAAACGATGGAATGTTTATAATCCAAGGTTTCATCAACTTCGAAGAGATAGTGAGCGGGTTGAAGTAATGGACATCTGCAAACTTAATTAGGGTGGTTTTTTTATAGGAGGCTAAACCTAGAATCAAGAAAGCCTTGTAAAGGTTTAAATTTAGATTTTTGTCTTACCAACTTTTTCAAATCAAATGACACTACTTGTCCTGATATTCTTACTCTTGCCATCTAAAATATGGAGACCAGCATCAATTATTGATAATGTAAATAAAGAACAATCTGAAGCCACTGTTCTAAATTAAGATCGTACAAATTCCAAGAGTCATTTGGGAGAACAAATAAAAAGGTAAAAAGTATACGGTATATACTGCTATATAAGCTGCCTTTTTTTTTCTTGTCAGATATTTCATTCTTTTAACAACTTCATACAAAATTTCCATCTGAAGCTATCCTGCTCTCACTAAATATTTTTGATTTTTCAAGTGAGAATAATAAATAGAGCCTACTTTTTAGAATTGTTGCAAATATTACTGGAATAAGAAGAAGGAAAAAGTAAGCCTATACCTTGCATATATTCCTTATTGTTCTTGCTAGAAATGTAAAGTAAATATGAATATTTCATTGTTATAATATATATATAAGTATATATTCAGTATACAACAGACCACCTGGGAAATGAGTCTATATTTTCAATAAACATCCCAGTTATAATGCATTTTAGTATCTGTTACAGTTTCAAGTAGTTAAAAAAAAGCCTATAACCATAGTAGTGATTCTTTCTCCCATTGAGTATGCAATTGAATGCAATTATGGAACTGATACTAAAGTATGAGACATAAGAGGAAAAATCCATTAGTTTAACTGTGTATCCTGTTTCTAATTCAAATATAGACAGTTTCTTATACACTGATACACATCAGATGCATTTTATTATCTGCAGCTCTTTAATTGTGCATCAATACACACATTTCCACTTCCTAATCATGAATTTGATTAACAGTAAAACTAAAAAATAATCAACTTAACCATAATTGGACATAATTAATCCCTGGTCTTTTTTATAAATAGCAGCATTTTTGCAAAAAAAAATAAATTCAAGCAATATATACCAATATATGGTATTAAAATATTAAACTTTCAGCAATGGTTAATTATGGCAGCAATGTTTGTTTTATATGAGCATTGCTTGATTTCCAGTTCTCATATATTTACTATGTGGTGTATAAGAAATCTCAGGTTGGCTGCTGAGATGAAGACATGGGAAGGAATTCTCATCAGGTCATCCAACTCCCCTTGTGAACTGAGTTAGACACCGGGAAATGTCCACATTTTAGTACGCTATGATAACAAACTTACAACTTAAATTGAGTAGGCCATATTCAATCTATCCAACTAACAAATAAAAGAATCTGCTGGGTGCAGTTAAACCCTGCTTTACCCTTCCCTGCAGATGCCCCTTTTTCTAACCTTACACTCCTTGGGACCGCAAAGGTGGCATCAATTACATTCAGAAAAGCTGCAGACTTTATAGTAAGGCTGGGAATGAACAAAGCATCTTTATTGCTCCAATATACATTCCTCTTTTTCTATTGCATTAAATAACAGGCAGCTTCAAAGAACACCAGACACATTTTAAAAGACAATACAAATCTTCCCCCCAAAACAGCACAAACTGGTATGCACTGGAACAACTGTATAAGGTTTTTTAAAGGTAATAGGGATCCACCAAACAAATTATTAAAACTTAAAATATTGCCTGACTGACAAATAATGGGAATTATTTTTTTCAAAGCAATACCAGTAAACCAAACAATTATCCAAAAGCAGTAACTGAAGAGGTGTTTTTTTTTTATTTCTCCACAGGCCTTGAATGTGACAATCCTATTCCATATCAAGAGGCAGGTCTATACTAGACTTTGAAAATATAATAGAAAGAAAGAGCAGAAATTGTTTTTTTCACTGAGAAGAAGGTGTTCCCAAGGATGGGGTTATCTCCAAGAAGGTTTGACTTTGTCTCCTTGATATCCATATTCCAGAGATAAAACCAATCTCATGCTTTTTCTAAGAATCGCATCATTGGATGGGTAGATTCCACCCAGGCAAACCATCTTAAAGCCATTTCTAACAAGCAACATCATAAATTGCACCCAACCCAATTGGCAGCCAGTGCATTTCCTCACTTAGAAATGTCTTATGGCAGAAAGTTTATTTACCTTTGGTACCTTTGCAAATTCCAGTATGAACCATTCCTATACCAGACTTACGAAGGTGACCAATCTGAACAATCATGTTTAGCATTTCAAGAGATATTATGTTTGTTTCGAATTAGTTATTAATTGTCACATATAATCTGAAAAAGTTCTTGAATTTAATTTTGTCTGTGGCTGACAGTGCATTGATACATTTGCAGCACACTAAAATGTCAAGTTAAGATTTGGTTCACTAGGGCTGCATTCCTTCGCCATGCAAACATTCTGATTAAATACATGTTTCAGATAAACAGCTGACGATAGAACTTCAACCTCCAGGATTTAAAAATGTAATGATGCTTCCTGGAAAAGGTGCATGTCATGTAATTGTCAGCATTCAGACATTGTTAAAGAAAGTAAAAGGCATTTTGTATTTTTGGTGCTTTTTAAACAGTTTAAGTTAATGTAATATAAGACATGTAAAAGAGTCTTCAAACAACCAGGAAACAATAAATATTTCCAGTGAAGTGTTGATCACCCTGAGTATTTTCATCACTAAAAGCTTTATATCTATTAAATAATTTATATATTGTTTCTGTCATTCTGGATTGCTTAAATCAAAGATATGGGAAAGTATTGTTGCTTGTACTAAATATTGGAGAGGGACAAAAAGGATCCAGACATAGTAAAAAATATCTACTGGAGAAAATATTGTCTTTATGAGAAAAGGTCCATTTTACTGGGGTAAGCTCTCCAGTAAGCTCTCATTCGGGAGTATAGTAAGATCCTGTTAAATTCCTCTCTACCCATTCATGGCTACATTCCTGATCTCCTAAGATGCCGATTAAAGTCAAGAAACCCACCACTCTTGACAGTGCTTAAGCTGCTGGCCGATCATCAGAACACCACA
>JANHZT010002233.1:222051-237292 GCA_032468215.1 Stegonotus admiraltiensis | reverse complement strand
TAAATTGTTTTAACCTGTAAAAATGAAGTGTTTTAATATTGTGTGTGACCAGCCATACGCTAAATAAATAAATAAATTGGGGTATCTGTCAAACATTCAAATCTACTGAGAGTTTCAGAGTAATATCATTCTTGCTTTAATTTGCAAAGAATTGAGACATTTTAATGGATTACACTACCTCAGCAAATTGCAGAATAAAATGAACTAAATCCACACAGGATTGCGATGGCAATAATTATTCTAGCATTGTATGGTGTTTTTGGTGTCTTCAAACATTCCACAAATCCATATATCATCACAATGATCCATACATCAGTAGTTGTCACCAGGATTGGAAAACTTTGCCTTAGGAACTTTCATTATGCTTATATCCCCAGCTGTAAAGAATTCTTATAATCTGATGTACTTCTAGCTACCATGGTTTTCTTTGGGTCTTGTGCAAAAAAAAAAAATCAAAATCTTGCCTTCCAAGGGGATAAAAATGCAAGAAAAATAAAAGCATTATATATTTATATGAAATAACGGAAGAAACATGGTAGCAGTTGCATTGGAATGAGGCAATAACCTAATCACCTTGGTAGGAAGATAGCTTCATGATAATTTTATTATATTAAACTTAGAATGAAGGTTTAGGTTAAGAAGACATTGTATAGAATTTATATTTTTAGATTTTTTTTATCTTTCCTTCATTATTTTTATAAATAACCCAGACGCTAAACATATCTAACACTCTTTCCTCCTATTTTTCACATAACAACCTGTGAGTGAATTGGGCTGACAGAGAATGACTGACCCAAATGACACCCAGATGGTTTTCACGCCTAAGGCAGGACTAGAAATCCGAATCCCTTGATGTCTAGCCTGGTGCCCTAACCACTAAGGAGATACCATTAAGTTCCAACATTCTTTATATTCTGAAAGACACTCACCCCTGAAATCACAATTCAGCACCATTTAGACTGACAGAAATAAAACCTGGCAAGCATCATAGGAAAGATGAAAGTACAACATGGCAAAAATTATGGGGAACTCTTCCTGCCACACTGCTCTCTCCAACTTGCAAATGTGACCTTTTGTTCAGATTTAATAGCAACTCTACGTATCAGAACAAAACATTCATTTTGGGAAGATGGAATAAGCACATCAGCATTGTTTGACAGATTGACTGGATTACAAATTTCATTAGTGCTGATCCCTTGAATGCAAGAAGGAGATTGCAAATATGTAAAAGAAGCAAAAGTGGGAAACCTTTTGTGAACTTGCAGTGGGAAAAGAGAAAGTTAGGGAGCTTCCTCAAATAATGTACATTGAGCACAAACAGGTTAAATCTTCTGATTATCTTACATTTAGGAAAAAAAGAAAAATAATATTTGAACCTCTCTTTTTAATAGTAACTCAAATCACCAAGAAGAGCTACGGAGCTGTTTACATTATTAACTCAAATCACCAAGAAGAGGTATGGAACTTGGCAGGCAGCTTTAATCTCACCCCTCCTCTCATCTAACCTATCCTAGAAATTTATGTCAGCCATCTGAAACTGAATTTGAGCCCAAGCATTCTATGAATGAAGCAGAGAGTTGATAGACTACATGCAATTATAAGCTCTAAGAATATGTTATGTCCTTAGACCTCAGAAGCACAGCTTCCTTGGGTCTTTGAAGCAGCACATGATGAGTCCTAGCCAGATTGGTCTGAACAAATAGATCTGAGCAGATAAATATGGGACATATTAGCATCTACTAGGACAGTGATGGTAAACCTTTTATTTTTTAAAAAAAACATTTTTAAAAAATTTTTAAAACACAAACATACAATACATCTTTTCAGAACGAGCCACTGTGGTGAACCTTTTAGACACTGAGTGCCCAAACTGCATGCCTACGCATGCCCAAACTGAAAGGTGTGCAGGTATACAAATGCACCCATGTGCATACATGTGCATTCACATGCATGGACATATGCAAATGTGCACATGCAGAGAGAGGGCTCTGCATGCCACCTCTGGCATGTGTGCCATAGGTTCGCCATCACGGTACTAGGAGATCTGTAGTTTTGAGAAGCTTAGGAGTTTCATGAACTGACCAAGCACCAAATAATAGTTACTAATAGAGATACCCAGTGGTGGGATTCAGCCAGTTTGCACTGGTTCAGGAGAACCAGTAGCTAACTTTCTGAGCAGTTCAGCGAATAGTTTCAGAAGAAATCTCCTTCCAACAGCCTTTTGTTTTTCCCACCTTATAGGATTAACCTGTCCGAAGGAAGCATTCTGGTGTGTCTCTATGTGTTGTTTCTAGCCTAATCCTGCTTATCTGTATTACCCTGCTTAAGTGTTTTTAGAAACTGTCTCTGTGGTTAAGCCTTGTTACATTGTAACAACTGTTAATGGTTCTTGGCAGTACACCCAGCCTTTATATACTCTGAGTGGCTTTTCTGGAGTTTTTTTCCTTTGCTGGTACTTTTATTCTGGGGGTTTGACTTTCTTAAAGGGCAAGGTTTTTTTAAAGCTTTTTACACTGCCTTAGTGGTTCCTGGCACTGTCCTTTTGGGGTGTACTTCCAACGTAGCTGAATCCCCTTCCTCCTTGCCTCTTCCATCCCCAGTTAAGAGTGGGAGGCGGTGATTACAGGCTTCTTTCTTCCCTGGATCCATAATCTTCTCTAAATGGAGTGATCTGGCTAGTCTTTGGCTTCTTTGTTTATTTGTTACAAAAAGGAGGGCTTTGGGAGGTCTTCCCCCTCCCCCACTTATGGGAGACTGCCTCCCGCCTTTACTGCCTTTCTCGGGGCATGTGATCTTTCCTTAAATCTGGATGATTTCCTTAGGATATCTTGTGAGGTGAGTGAGACCAGCCAGAATCTTTAAGTGGTGCAAATGGATCTAAACATTGCTTCTCCTTGGTGGAAAAGGGTGCTTTGTCTGTTCACTGAGCACTGGAGTCTCTTGTCTATGGGGATTCTTCAGTCACCAAGGTCATGGTTGTCCCAAAGGTGATTTTTTTCAAGAGGCAACTGGACTTCCTTGGTTTCCAGAAACTCCAGTTGCTTCTTGAAAAAGTTCCTTTTGGACAGGAGTCTCTTGTATTGCTTCAGAGTGGCCAAGGCACATGATTGCTCACTGATTGTAAGATTTTTTTTAAAAAAGATATATGGATGTGGATCCTCCCTCCAATTCATTTTAGTTTTCTGCCATGATAATAAGACTTAGTACAATGGCATCAGGCTTGGAATTTATTTAGATATCTGTGGCATGTACTAATTTTATTGTGATCCTGACAAGCTTGGGAGGGCAGAGACTTGAACCTGGGTCCCCTATATGCTTTGTTAATTTGTCTCTTTAGCTTGGCATTTTGTAGCCCACGTGTGCCCACCCACTTCCTGGAGAGTTTAAATGGCCTCTCTGCTAAAGGGTTTCACTTTATGAGCAAGAGTTGGCTGTTGATAGTTATCAGTGGGAGGATTATTTCCAAATAAAATTTCATTATATGCTGACCTGATTCATATAACATGGCTTGTTTAACCATGGTTTATTGAATCAATGAAAACTGACTGGGATACATAGCTCTCTGACATAAACACCATGTTTTGTGATGTGTAAACCCATCAACTGTCAGCCTATTTAGATCAGGACTGATGCTATAACTTTTTGGTCCTTTGTCAGGTCTTAATAAGAATTGACAAGTCTAGCCAAGAAGTGTAATTCCCAGGGAAGGACTTGAGGCCTTTTGTTTAGAAGTATTTTGGTATATAACTCAGTAATAATGCTTACCATAATAAATCAAATATAATTATACATATCCAGAAAATGCAATTCATTTAATACATACTTAATAAAGTTTAGTGAGGTTATTTTAGGGAAAAATGTGATGAAAAATTAACGTGACTTTTGCTTGCATTTTGTTTCAGCCAGACTTGTCTTTGGAGAAGATTGTCAACCATGCATCCAGTTCTGCTGAATTGCTTGTTTAGGGTAAATATAAATTTTCCAAATGATAATACGCTTCAAAATATGACTTTTCAACAGATCCTACTGACATGCAATTTCAATTTTCTAAATTCCCCAATTTTCTCACTTTTTCAGAAACCAAAGCTAATAAATGTCTGTCATTTCTAAAAATTATACTTTTCTGCCTGAACAAAAACATTGCAATGATTTGACATGTTTTGGGGAAATGATGAAGGATACAAACCTTACTCTAAAATATGCTGAAATGGGAGTATATTGTACAGATAAGGCACAAATCAACCTATAACAGAAACCATTGTCTGCCTGTTACAACCATACCTTGACTAGTGTGAATGAAATCTCCTACTAGAGAGTTGCACACATGAGACAGAGTAAAAAGAAGCCAAAAAGAAAGATGAAAAGCTTAGGGCAGTGGAAGAGGGAAATTATACCAAAATCCAGATGAGGTAAAAGCTCATATCTGATGTTCCCTCCTTTTGTCTGGGTTGTATTTCTAGCCACCGTAGATTTGGCTGATATAACAATAATCCAAATAGCTTCTGTATAAGATCAGGTCCAGTTACAGTTCAGTTATATAAAATTTACCTGTGAGATCCACTGACATGTACAAGTCTTATCTCTAAATAAAAGGTGCAGAACAGCATTCAGCATTTTACAACTTAATATTCCAATTTAAAAAAACACACACACAAACTCCAGACTTTTATCATTTTTAGATTTTAAAATAAAGGATGCTGAAATACATAACACTGACCCACGCAACAAAATGAGAGGGGAAGGGGGGATTTGAACCAGGCATTTGTGAGCCAAATCCACCATTTCATACAACTGCTGTATCAAAACTGAGCTTTGTAGTGCTAATAACATTCTTTTCAGCATACAAAATCAACAATTTGAAGTGGGGTGGGAGAGAGGAAAACTGCCTGTCATGCAGCTGCTAAGTTCAGAGGGAACTTTTTTTTAAATAAACCACTTAAAAATTCACTTCAAATTTCACTTCAGTAGAAATGTGATGAATTTCCATTTTATTATTAATTTACATAGATTTCACAAATGAGCTCTGGCATTTTATCACAAATTCCAGCTCTTGGGAACCCTTACTCAAGTTGTATCCATTTTTGTCTTTGCTAAAGATGTAATTTAATGAACATTTATCCTGCAAGGCTTTACTGGAAACAAAATAGATCTTAGACTGCAGCAGAACTAGATGACACCAAGGTTCTCAATGCTGTGTGCCTGGACTGCATCAAATCAACATTTGAACAGTTCACTAACTTTAGGAAAAGCTTCCACCAAGAAAAGATGCAATTTTAATTTATTTTTATCACAGAGATTCCAGGTGCGAGAAATCCAAAAGAGCTTTTAACAGCCCAAGAACAATGTAAAGGCAAGGGTGAAAATATTTAAAGAGGATTTCAAATCCATTTACAGCTGCAGCTGTGGTGACAGTTTATTAAGCTTGCAGAGGAAAGGGATATTTTTAAAAGTGAAATATTTACTATAAGCCAAATAGAATTGTCACAATGTCTTGACTTACTGCCATATAAAGCTGAGCATTAACATTTCAAAATGAGAACATTATCTGATTGATCCTTTAAGTGAACGAGGCAGAAATTTGATCAAATTTAAAATATGTAGAAAAAATACCAAGGTAGAGAAAAATGTAGGTTAGAAATACAGTAAGGCATGTACAGCAAAGGCAAGGAGTACAATGTGACACTTTATTCATCATCAGGCATTTTGTTGTTATATCTGGAAGCATTATTTATTGACTCGCATATGAATTTAACAAATGACTGGTTTGTACCATTGTACTAGAGATCTTACAAAAATCATTACCAGCATTATTTAGATTCCAGCGGTCCTGTTTCATTTGAGGTGGTTTTTGATCAGTTGTTTGTTTCTGCTAAAGGAAGAAGAAGTAGTTTTTGCAGGTTCTTTTGCAAGCTCTTATTCTCTTCTGAAAACTACATTCACGTCATTGTGAAGATTGTACAGGGATTTCAAGCGTAGAGGGGAAACTGGACAGTCTTCTTTGCTTATATCAGAAGCACGTACAATATCATCTACCTTTAACAGATGTGGTAAGGACACTAAACAAACTTTTCTTCTTCTTCTTCCCACTGTATCTTCTTAGTGTCATATAGCAGAACTCTCCCACCTGGTGGCATTTTGGACAAAAGAAAGGTTTATTGAACCTTTGTGGCATACTGTGAGAAATTTGCAGAACACTCTGAAGATACAGTTCTTTCCATTTCCTACAATTTGATTTCCAGAGTTAATATAATTCAAGAATTAGAAATATCCAGAACACTATTTTTCTCTGTTCTGTTGCAGGGGTGAAATCCAGCAGGTTCTGACAGGTTCTGGAGAACTAGTAGTGGAAATTTTGAGCAGTTCGGAGAACCGGTAGTGGAAATTTTGTGTAGTTTGGAAAATCGGCAGATACCACCTCTGGAGTGGAGTGGGAATGGAGATTTTGCAGTATCCTTCCCCTGGAGTGTGGTGGAAATGGAGATTTTGCAGCATCCTTCCCCTGCCATGCCCACCAAGCCACACCATGCCCACTAAGCCATGCACACAGAACCAATAGTAAAAAAAATTGGATTTCACCACTGTTCTATTGGATGAGTTTATCTCCAATGCTTTTTATCATCTACATGCTAAATGAAACCACTGAACTAGGTTATTCTGGAATAGGGTTGAGATGCTATTAATATGCAGATTATAGCTCAGTCTACCTCTCTTTGTCATCTAACATGGATGAGTATCAGGTCCAAGTCAAGAACAATATAAAATAACCTAACTAAAGTTTAGGTTTTTTATTTGCTTATGCCCAATAGACAGAATCTTGCCAGATTAACCATTTACTATTCTCATCCTAATGGATATACTCTGGAAGATTCTCAAGAATAGCTATCCTAACTCTCTTCCTCTGTCTTTTATCCAGCTCTAGGCTGTGTGCCTCTTGCCTCAACCCCAACTCTTTGGAGTGTGCTCACTCCTACCTGGAAAAATGCCACTTTACTGTAGTCCAGGGGTGTCAAACTCGCATCATCATGGCATCATCATGTGATGTATTGGGACTTTTTTCTCCTTCCCTAAACCAGGAGGCGGCAGGGCCAGCACATGATGCATCTGGCCTAGGGATTTGACACCCCTGCTGTAGTCCATCACAGTGAGGTAGTTGGCATCCTGAATCAATACTTGATCAGGTAACAGACTACATGAGGATCTATAAATGAAGATTCAATCCAGAAAACAATGGATGTATTGTTTATGAGTGTCCTGCTGGTCCTAAGTGGGTTCTCATAAGACCACATACGCTTGGGGATATTCCTAAATCCAACATTGACATTAAAGAGCTGTCTGGTAATGTGATATACTTTTCATCAGCTTCAGTAAACCTTCTTTGAAGAATCAGAGGTCCTGCACATGCACGCACGTGCACACACACGCACACACACACACACACAAATATACCATAGTATATTTACTGATTCATATCTTATATTGCAAGCTAAAGCCATTTATTTATTTATTTATTTATTTATTTATTTATTTATTTATGTATTTATTTATTGGTTTGATTTATATGCCGCCCTTCTCCGGAGACTCGGGGTGGCTTACAATGTGTTAAACAATGGCCTTCATACTTTTGTATGAAGTGCAGTGCAGTGTTTCTAATTAAAATTATCTTCATGTAATCACATTAATAGAGTCAGTCTCTTAAGCATCTGTTATTCTGATAGTTGTCAAAAGAAACCAGTAAAATGCCAGGAATGCAATCTAAAACCATAGATATTAAAAGTTGATGTGTTTAGCATATTACTTTTAACAATACAGAAACAGCACATTTCGCTTCACCTATAGTGCAGAGAGCTTGTTTAAAATGGACAGTCATGAAAATTGGAGAGAATAAGGGAAGTAGCATAATTACATAATTATTTCAAGATTCAAATCAAGCTAATGATTTTGAAAATTGTATCTGTCCAACAGAAGCATCTGCACTCTGTTTCCCTTAATCAATTATTCAATTATTATAATATTATTCAATTATTATATTTAATCAATTATTGCTTAATGCATTGTAAGCCGCCCTGAGTCTCCAGAGAAGGGCGGCATATAAATCAAAGCAAAAAAAAAAATCAATTAAACTGTTTGTACTCTGCAAAGAGCACAACTTTGCTTTCCAAAGCTCCCTCACTGAGCAATTTATTCAAGATAGGGAGGAAACTGAAACCACTTTTGGCATATCCAATCAAGGCATCAAGAAAGGCTATTTCTGCTAATTACTCAGTCCTGAAGTGTAATAAGCGCTCTGAATCTCCAGTAGATATTTCATGACATGCTGTAGCATTGGAAAACATATGTCGGTGAAAAACAGACTAGGACTCAAAATTGTATTAAAGAAGGTTTTTCACAGAAGAATTGAGTTTTATCTTATATGGAAATTTTTCTTCATTTTGCTTTCTTATTTTATTTATCAAATTTATATGGCTGCCCATTTCACCCAGAGATTCTAGGTGGCATGCATTGATGATATATTAATTAAGAGTATCCTACAAATCTCACAATCTGACTTTTTATGAATTTTGTACATTTGTGCAATGCTAAAACCAGTTGATGGTTGAAAAAAAACTGTAGAAAAATGAATAATTGATTGATTATAATTCAGCCACTGAAAACTAGGACAACAAAAACCAGGACAATGAAGTGTGCATCTGTATATATCATTGATCATATCTAGCCTATAAAAATATACACATCTGAAAAAGTATCATACCAAAAGAAAAACATAGTCAAAGTTGATGAGTCATTTGGTCTGACTAAATTTTCTAAAGAGACTTTAGAAACTCAGAAGGGGAATGGATAAACAGAAATATATAATAGAAATATACTTTCTTAATTTTTCCACATAAAAGAAGCTTTTCCCATATATGCTGATAGAATATTCATGTTGCTGTAAAACTGTAGATTTTAATGTGATAAACCACAGCTGCAGATGTTTATAACAAATTTACTTTAGGTTTCTTCTGTGTTTTGTCAAAAGAGACTAGGATCTAAATCATTTCTTTCAAAAGTCCTCATTGTAGAATCATCCTGAACTGTAGAACCTGAATAGTTTTAGTGAGATTTTAATTACCTTTATTGCTACAATCTATGAAAGTCAATCTGGGAGAATAGTTGCAATGCTAGGAATTCTCATTATAGTCCCATACAAATAGCCAATATGAACTTTTTCTTTTTTTAACACTATTGAACTACACAGCTGTTCCATTCAACACTGTTGCAATGAGCATGGGAAAATAGGATTGTGTCCATTGTCACGATTATTCTTAGTATACACTTAGCATTTAACTTCTAAAAGAAGTAGTTTGTGTATGCAAATAGATTCTACTTTTGCAAAGTTTCCAGATGTAAGTTCAAAAGGTCTGTGATATATCCCTTAATTATTTACAGAAACATGCTGATGTATAAATGTAAAGGCTAGACAATTCATTCCAGCAAACACAAGCCAATTCCGCATTATGTAGAACTGGGCAAAGTATTCAGATTCTCTTTCCTGGCCTGAAGCTGCCAGTTAAATGAAGAGATGGCATGGAAACTTCTTGAAGTAGTTGCAATGAGCTTTGAAGAAATCATAGTTGCTTCAGATGTTTGCTATCTTTGCATACTGTTACACAGCACCATTTCAATGTACTACCCAGGTCTAGTATTCAGCTAAAACCAAACACAACGCTTTGCATGGATTTTACACAGATCGCTTTTAAGACAATGCCCAAACAACAGGAAGTTGAACTAGTTTTATGTCTTTAATCGACCATTATGATTCTCAACAAGAGAGCAACATGACTTTCTTTCTTCATGACCAAACTTATAAAAATATTCTTCCAATAAACTCACACTTTCCAAATTACAAATTCTTTATAAATACATGCATAGATATAGATCTTGATACCATTCTGTTAAATGCCTATTTGGATTTATTAATTACGGTTCTTTTAAATATTATTTCCAAGCTTCAGCATTCAATTTATAATTATTTCTGCTTTATCTGGAATCCTTGATAAAACCAGAGTTAATTTTGTAATAAAAGTTTGGATTACAGAGTGCATTTTTAATAGTTTGTTCAACTTGTAGTGTGCTTTGCGTTTGTCATAGTCTGAAAGGAGAACATGGAAAATCTGAGATCAGTGAATACATAATCTGAGATCAGTGAATACATAATATATGGCATTAAATTTATTTCAGGGTTTGTGATAACTTCATCTTAACTATATGATGATTTATTTTTCTTACTGAAAATCTTCCTCGTGGATTCCTTATTAGCAGAGCAAAGACTTCCTCTTGCATTCTTATCTTTAACATTATCACCTGTCTATACAATACTTCAACATTCAGTGTAAGAAGAAGAAAAGGAAGAAGTTCAAACTATATATGCTTTTTTAAAAAGTTCTGCTATGACCTGTGGAACTTATTTTTAGTGTGTCCTGATCCAAATAATAATTTTTAAAAAACCTATATTTATAAAAGTGCTCTACAATGACCAAATCCTGCCTCTGATATTTTAAAATTGAATGTGGTAACGATGAGAGAGTTCAGTAACTTGTTAATTTAAGTATTTTTAACAGATAGGCCAAGCAGGAATTCCTACTGTTGTTACTTCCTAAAAGTGCCCTTTGTAGTGATAATGAATTTGGTAATTAGCATTATAACCACTACCTCCCAAAAAGTAAACTAATGTTTCATTTTAAAGGCAACGTTTTCTGTGTCTGATCTCTGGCTACCAAATAGCTGCTCTGTTAATCTCTCAAGTGACACAGAAGACCAGTCAAGTGGAAAAGCTTTAATTGAAATCATTAAATAAACTGTTCCAAATAGAATTCAATGTGAGAATATGTGGGAATATCATTTAATTGAAATTAAGTCCAATTTACTAGAAACTATCAAATACTAATACTTTCTAAAAAATAAGTTGTGAGATCAGGAGCAGTTCTGATATTGTAAGGATAGTTTTGAAGTATTTAAACTTCTAATTCTTTCCACTCTGTTTATAAAGAAATATATGTCCTAACTTCTTTTGGGAAAAATACCCTAAATAAATTTGAATCACTGATTTTGAAAAATCTGTCATGTTGTGGGCATTTCTTGCTTCTTAACATTGCATTACTAGGATAATGAATTATAATAAAATCTATTATCTGTTATTCATTTTAATTAGGTAACTTTGGGTATGTGTTTTATTAATGAACAATGTCTATAAAATACTCTTGTGGGTTTTCTGTCATTTTAAAACCTCATTAAAGGTTAATGATTAAATATTACTAATGTCATTGTCTTTGTTCCTTTTGTTCTTGTTTTAAAAAGGACTCATGGATAGAGTCCGTACAGGCTTTCTTTAATAAAAGAACCTACCAAAAGTGAATCATGCAAATTCCATACTTGGTGCAGGGACAAATTACAAAAAATGATGGTCATTGTGTATTCTTCAAAATCAAGGACAAATATTGTCTAAATATGAACCAGGTTTACATGTATGCATAAAATTACTCCATACAGAAGCTTTTTAAAATTAATTTTAATGTAATAATAAATCTCATAATCATGCAGAGTGCACCTTATTTGCACATATAGCTACAGTTTTGGAAAGTTGCATCAATATATTTTTAAAAAACTCATGTTAAAATGAAATATTAGAGCTAAGATAAGTACCAAGCATGGTTACTTTATCAATAAAAGAATATGCTGAAATATTTAATTGATGTGTTTTAATAATATAAACATCATTGTTTAATAATTTCATTATTTACAGCTGCTTCCTTTCTCTTTTAGAATACTTCTGTGCCATTTTTGCAATGGATACCTTCAATTTTATTTAGATGATTTTATTTCTAGATTGGTTGAATGATTGTGGCATGTCAATTTGGTGTTAACCAAATAGTGAACATAGATAGATTTTTTCCCAAGATGATCTGTACCTAATCTGGTCCTTCAAATATTCCAAAAGTGCACCCATCACTACTATAACTGCATTCATCCACCTTGATGCTAGTTGTCATCTCATTCTCATTCTTTCCACCTTGACCAAAGTTCAAAGTTCAAAGCCTTTATTGTCATTGTACATCATGTATACAACCAAATGGGTTTAGCCTCTATTCTTGTATACAAGAATACAAGACAACATGAATAATATAAATAATAATCCTTATACAAGTAGTTAGGGGGGAAAAAACTAGTCATATGTTTCCATATATATGTCTTATTCTGTGCAACATGTATATTACTCTGGTATATGATCTTATATCATGGCATATACATATTAAACACTACACTGGCAACAGTGAAATTCATCATATTAATCTGTTTGTGTTTAGGAGTCTGACAGCCCATGGGTAGAAGGTGTTTTAAAATCTGTTTGTCTGGCTGGCTATACTTCTGTGTCTTCTGCCTGATGGTAAAAGTGATAAAAGACACTGGCCGGGATGTGAATCATCCCTAAGTATCTTCCTTACTCTGCTAAAACAGCGAGACCTGGCGATGTCATCCTGTGGTGTTAGGGGTCAACCAATGGTTAGGACCAGCACTAGAATCTTCCATAAACAGATCGGTCTTCACATATGTCCTAAGTATAATTTAAGCCTTGTCATTTGTGCTTCAAGGGATAATTCTGAGTTGATTTGTGGGATTTTGTTGTTTTGTTTTGTTTTGGGGTTTGCAATGGTATCCTCAAGTTACCTTTCTTCCAAACATTCAAGATATTTTACATGGGATTTGTTTTCATGTTATTTTCAAGACTGAAAGAAGATTTGTTTTCATGTTATTTTCAAGACTTGGGCTGTGACTCAGTGAATTTCTATGACATGAGATTTTAGCTTGGATTTTTTAGTCCGATCTCTTTATTCCTACATAATCCTAAAGTGCAGATCTGAACTAACCTATTGCCTTGTGATCAGAACTATCCTAAATGTCTATTGATCTTTGTCTAGTCTTTCCAATAATTCCCATATTTGGTTTTCTCTCCCACTTTGTACAATTGTTCAAAAAGTACAATTTTTATAATGTTCACAATTCATAAAGTTTTTGAATTGTCTATAGGTTTTTTAGTTATCTTTTCATGACCCTGTAAGTGCACCTCTGCCTCTGCCTGCTGTCGGTGCCACCACACAAAGATGAGCCTCCCATACCCACCTGCTGCTCTGGCCCACTGACTCTCAACTTTCCAAGTCCTGACCTGCCTCTCTCCCCCCCTCCCCCCACACACACCTCTGCCTCCAACTGTTGCTTGGACACGTAATCAACTCACCTGTGCTATGCAGAATGCAGCTGCTACCAGACACTGTTGGCTCATATGCACTCATCACCTTCTGTGCTGTTCACAAGGGATTATTTTTGGGATAGGGTTTATATTAGCCACACACTTAAAAATCAGGCTAGGGCTTATTTTTGGAGTAGTTCCTATTTTTGGAGAAACACAGAATGTATTTTTTTTTAAGAATATTTTTCATTAATCCCATTAAATGGGATTTTAAAAAAAAATGGGCCAAATTTAATTAAATTTAATTTTAACGGTTCTTAAATTTTGTACTGTATGTTTTTTATTCTTGGCTGTTCACCACCCTGAGTCCTTCGGGAGAATCAAATAAATAAATACACACACACATGGGTGGTTGGGGTGTGTGTGTGTGTGTGTTCATTGAGAGTTTTAATAACAATAGTAAGAACTAATAGAAACTAAAGTAGAATGAGAAAGAAGAAAGAGTAAGGAAAAAATAAAATAAAAAGTAAGGGTAAAGAAGAAAAATAGAAGGAAGAGGATGTTTAAAAAGACATAAAGATGTGGCTGTTAGGTTATCTGTCTATTCATTAAATTCATAATCACAAATTCATTTTAGGCCCAAAAATATCATAAGGGATTTTCAGTCATTGATACATATAGATGTTGTCTTTTCTCTACTCAAAAAACTCAACTTCACCATTTCAGCATGTCATTTTCACCAGCCATTCTTCCATGTGGTATTTCCAATTCCATCTTTGTGCATACAATAATCTCACTGCAGTGATTATAAAAGAGTATCCCCCGCCTCTTTTCTACATGTTTTCAATTTCAAGTTCTAGAAAGAAAAGTTCTGGTTTCGATTGAAAATTGATCTTTAAATTCATCTGAATCATTGTATGAATTTGAACCCAACCTTTGCTAGCTTTTTTACAAGTCCAACAAGCATGATAAAATGACAGTCCTTGTTGTTCACATTTCCAACATAAATTTGAAGTCACAGATAGAATTATTTCAAGGTTTACTATGGAATCTGTCAAACAACAGCTGTATGGAGGGAAAAAATGAAGGACCTACAGTGATTGAGGAATTTAAGCATATTCTTCCTTCGTTTGGCTTTTTCCCTTATAAATACTCCTGAATGTCTTTTTAGAGTAAGAAATAATCAAATGCCTTCTTTTCCTTCAGTAATTTCTTTTCTACAAATAGCTGCATCTGTTTTTAATAATGTTGCCTTCTGTTGACTATAATGGAGAGGCAATCTCTAATGTGTGCATTCAAGGTTAGAGTTTCAGACTCCTCATTAAAAAATCTAGTGTTGCACCAAGATGATTCATGCTACAATGCTTTTACTAATTAAATTAATAGTTACACTTGCTTACTAAAGAGATTAACTTCTGTATCACCTTCACTAGATGGGTTAGTTGCTAGGCAGCCCACACTAGGGGTTTATTCCATGCTTCCTATCTCTAGGGATAAAAGCTGTAATACATCTTTCATGGACAAAATAAATGCTATTCTGCCCACACTAGGAATATCCATCTTTACATCTTAATTGCCTTGTTTTAATCATTTTAATAATTTTTTTATTATAGCCTTGCTTTTTTTGTTTGATATTGCCTACAATATATCTTAATGTATAACAATATAGAGAATTCATATTTAAAATATTTCCTTTTCTTCATACCCTAGTTTTTAGAATTTTTTAAAATCCCCCTTTATTATTTTAATACTACGTAACACTACTTCCTCCTCCTATTTTCTCTATAACAACAACCCTTTAAGTTTGGGCTGAGACACACTTATTGTCTCAAAGACACCTCACCTATTTTATGCCAAGGTGGCCTAGAACTCACAATCTTCTGGTTTCTAGTCTTTTGCCTTAACCACTAGACTAAACTAGGTTTTTCCCCCTCCATTGTGCCTTTGTTTTCTTCATTTACTATAAATGTCAGCTCCTTGAAAATACTTTTACATTATTAGAACAAGGATTGCTAATGT
>JANHZT010002233.1:174437-185296 GCA_032468215.1 Stegonotus admiraltiensis | reverse complement strand
TAAAAAAAAACTTTTAAAACCATTTTTTTCTACAACCTCTTTGGCAGAAGAGTGTAAAAAAAATGCTTTTAAAACGTTCTGACGATTAGGCAACTCAGCTGGGATTGTCAGAGCCTTTTAAAAGCATTTTTAAGAACATCTTCAGCTGAAGAGGTTGTAAAAAAAATGCTTTTAAAAGCCTCTGACGCGCCCAGCTGAGGTGCCTGATCGGCAGAGGCTTTTTTTCTTTTAAAAACATTTTTTCTACAACATCTTTGGCCAAAGAGGTTATAGAAAAAAATGCTTTTAAAAATAAAAAAAAAGCCTCTGATGATCGCGCAGCTCAGCTGGGCATGGGGGGGGGCACGGATTTTTGCTACCAGTTCTCCAAACCACCCGCCTCTATCGTTACCAGATCGGGCAATCCATTCCAAACTGGGAGCATTTCACCCGTGCTTCAGACCTTCCTGTCCTCTACCATCCTCCGGAGTCCATTTAAGCTCATGCCTGCTGCTTCAGTGACTCCAGCCAGCCACCTCATTCTCTATCCCCTTCTTCTTTTGCCCTCAATCTTTCTCAGCATTAGGCTCTTCTCCAGTGAGTCCTTTCTTCTCATTAAGTGGTATAAGTATTTGAGTTTCATCTTCAGTTTACTTTTATTTAACAGCAGGTTTACATACAGATTGCTGGCTAAGTGTAGTTAAAGTTGACTATTACAGAGATGAATAAGAAAAAAAGAGCAATCTTTATTCTTGTCCTATTTTATGCCGAAGTATATTTTTCTATTCATAACTGCACTGTTCAAAATATTAGTAAACAGACAACCTCAAAGATGAATATAGTGTATCATTTAAAAGTCAGTAAAACAGGACACGATTTACCCAAATAATAGCATTTCCTATTGTTATTGAGAACCACTTGCTTTCTTTAATAGTCCAATTTCACTTTTAAAGGAAAAATAACAGATATGTAGTAAAGAAAGTATTAAAATTAAATTACAACATTCAATTTGAATTGCCTGTTGAAATATAGCAATATCTGTTTTTATGGATTTTAGAAAATAAATTGATTTATTGGTTGCTAATATAATACTATATATAATATGGTAATGCTATAGAAAAAAGTACAAGTATCTAATTTTCATTTTAAAATATATTTTATTGCTTTAATATTAGGAAAAATGAAAATGAAGCAGGGGAAAGGTTACAAATAACACAAAGAAGATATCAGAAACATTTTATATTACAGATCAGAAATAGTTTAATCTAAAGTCTTCAATACATCATCAAACAAGGACCACAGTAATATTGACCAGTCTTTCCATTATATTGATAGTCAGCTTACAAATGGAAAACAAATATATGCTAGTGAATCATGATTATAAATCTGGGTCCTGCTATCTTTCCAAAACAGAAGAGTAATTGTTTATAGGCCATCTCTCACACCTGATAAACACACATTTTTACATATCATAATTATCATAGTCATCAACATAATCATTCTATCCATTGTCTATCCACTGCAGGATGAAGGCCTCTTCGTCACATTTCCAATCAATATGGTCCTGAGCTTTCTTTTGCCAATTGGCCAACAATACTTGCTGATGTTGTTGATCCATCTTGTTTTAGATCACTTTCGTAGATGCTTTTTACAAAGCATATAATTTATAATAAATTATAGATGTGTTGGAAGAAATATCCTTCTGGGTTCAGTTCCAAGTGGGAAAAAGACACTGGATTCATGGAAGTTGCTTGATGAACAGGATCACATGCCTTGGAGACATTGGGTGGAAAAAAAAGGAAGAGATGCTGACAGTCCCTGTGTTTTATAACCTCTCTAGCTTTTAATTTCCTGGAATATAGGTAGAGTATCCTGATTGGTTGCTGTCAGAGGTCATGGCTACCTTTGTAGGTTGTCTGTGCGCTAAGTTTGGTTGAATCTTGTTGGGTGATGCAATGAAGGGCAATTAAATGGCTCTGCCTGAAGGAGGTAGATCTTTGTTATATAGAATGGACTGGCTCAGGCCTTAAAGGCCCATTAACAAAGGTGGAGGGCTGAGTTTCTGCCTCCCTTTTAGAGGAAATATTCTGCCCTTTTAAGGTTTCCTAAAATATTTCATTTTTCTAGAAGAGGGGTGGGTTTTAACTTCCTACATAAGCATATAACAATTTTATATATAATTCTGATTTATGAAGAGTCATATTCCTAGGATGTGAGAGGAATTTACAATCCTAAACTTTAAGGGAAGTACACTGTGAAAAACAGAAGAATCGTTCTCGAAACGGTTGGTATATATATTACATAAAAATACAGAAATAAAAAGAAAAACATAGTCATATATAGAGAGACAATGAAAGATGGACAGGAACAAAATAGAGCTCCAGAAAAACAGAAAGTGACTGTTGGACACCTGACTGCACATACCACAGAAAGAAAATCAGAGGCAGTGAGATATTATATTTATCACTTGACTCCTTTGATTCTCCAATTCTAAAGCCTTTTTTTTCCTTCCTTCTATGCATAGCTTTCCTAATTGTTAAAATGCCAAAGATAATCTACTTCTTTTTAACTAATTGTTTAAATCACTGGTTTAGCTTATAATCAAATGTTTGCAGGTGACCGTAATAACAGAACCTATTAAATAGGACATACTATTAAATCAGTCAGGTGTGAGGCATCCTTGTCTGTTAATACCCATATTACGCAAGAGGTAGATTTTATAAAGCTGAGACCAGCCCGCCTCCATCCCAGACCAGGTGGGCAAAATAACTGTAGAAAATAGGGCTTCAATCTTGCCAGACACACAACCCAGATGTTTAGGGCCAATTAGAATATCATCTTTAATTCGCTGAATAATAGTCTAAGTAATGGAGACCAACCATCCAGATAACAAGATATTCCCCCAAAGTCCTGAAGCTAAACCAATAATTATGCACAACGTGCTGTCCATCTGCATTCTTTAATACTTGACACCAGCTTGCTTAACTGTGACAGAGATTGCCTTCATTGCATGGATGCTGAAGGGTTCCAGATATTTAATTCCTAGCACCAAAGCACTTCTGATAGTTGCTTACTCTCAGAGCTCAAACATGTGATTACACTTCAAAACAACGCATATAGACCACTCAGTAGCAGGCTTGCAGTGACATTTGCTAAATCAGATTGAAGTTCCCTTCCTTAAAGATACGCATTTCATGAATTAAAAGAAAATCCTTCTATGCCAGTCACTGACCCAATTGCATAGATAATGTATCTATGTTACATATTTTCAAACACAGCACTACAAAAAGATTACCTGTGTTCTGATTGTTCACATTCATATTTATTTTTGTTTGTTTTGCTTCCTTTTTTCGCAAAGGAGTTCAGAAAGGTTGCTTTGGACATTTCTCCTGTATCCTGATCACAATATAGGCAAAGTGAAATACTTTCACATTCCACTGGTTCTATATTCTCCCACTAACTCTTGTATTTAAGTTAATGGGACTTTAACTTGACTGAACCAAATCTATTTCTCCTCAGACGACAATACTCAGGAACTAAGAGCATAAAGCATTTCCTCCTAAAAACACTTTAGAGAATTGAGAACAGAATCTATATACTAGAAAAATTTCATTGTGTTTATCTGTTTTATCATTTATCTTTTTTTTCCTGTTTTTGATCTCAAGTTAGCCCAAATGGTACATTATACTACAACTTTTGAATCAAGTTTAGTAAAATCTTGGACCTATCACTGCTATGGAATTGAAATTTTTCTATTATTCAAACCAGTTTTATTCACAAAGGTGTGATTATTACCGCAGACAAGTGATCATAATTTTCAATTCTCCCTGCCAGTTTCCTACCAGAAAAGTCAATGGGAAAGCCAGGAAAAAGTCAAAAGTCACTTCCGCTACCACTGCTTCCCCTTCCTCCAGTCTTTCTGTTTAACTGTTTAACTAAGTAAATATTGAATTATTATTGAAGTTTGTTTTCCAATGCAATTATTTTTATGTTTATGATATATACACTTCGTAGATGGTCATGGAACTGTTCAACATTGGGATAAAGCATATAGTGAGCTTCAAATTTAATGTTCATTCTGGTAACATCAAACTGTACTATCTTTCTCTCAAAGGATGAGCCAATGTGTCATAGAGTTGTCTCGTTACTTGTAATATGAAGTGTAATGCATCTCTGTTTTCTTCTTTGTGAAAACTAATGTAAATAATATGGGTAAATATGAAATAAACATATAATCTTAGCTAGTTTATAAGTCAGAGTTGTACTAGTACTTCTATTTAATGCATGTTTTTTTATCGTGTGTGTATATATATACACACACACACATACATACATACAAAGTAAATCTATATGGAAAGAGATTGTGTGTGTGTGTGAGTGAGTGAGTGAGAGAGAGAGAGTATATGATTTGTTTAATTACTGTAGAGCTTATTGAATAAACCACAATTTATGATGCCATATTATGCCATAAATTAAGATTTGTACATCAAATGGTTATGTTTACACATTATGTTAAGCCAAAACCAAGCAAAATACTTATATCTTCGTATATTTTTTGAATGTAAAGAGTCAGACACAACTGAACAACAACAGTAACAAATATTTTATGACGCAGCCAATCAGTTATATTTCCAAACTGGTTTTGCCAATTGCATATGCAAAGCAGTTATTAAAGCTGCTGCTCTTTTCATATTCTAAAAGTAAGGTAATAGTGTTGAGAAATTGAAGGCAAGTAGTCTAGGATTCTGCAGAAGATGCTGGAAAGATCTTAGGCTAAGTCAGATGATTAACTTACCTATTCAGCACTATCTACACGTCTAATCACTGTTTATAGTGATTCAAATAAAGACCTTTAAATTGTCTGTATTCAGAGCAATCAAGCTACAGCTTTTTCTCAATTGTAGCTGAAATATTAAACACTAGGGAATAAATGCTAGAGAATTCATTCCAATTAGGCCTGGAATTGTTCTATAGGTATTTCTGATCAGTTCTCACATACATCTGCTAAAGCAGATTCTGCTTAATTGTTCAAGTGAAAATTGCCCATATATTTCTTTTACTTCCGATTCAGAATTTCCTTATTTAACTATGTTGCAGTTAATTTACTTTTTATTCTGTAAATTTAAAAAGTTTTTTAAAACCCTGTATTACATGTGTTCATTTATATTAATTAACCCTTTATAGAAATCTTTAAATCTTTGTAGAATTTATTTTTCTCTATTCAACATTGTATTACAGATTGTATTACCTATTGATATTGGTGTATAATTTCAGTTAACATTGGAAAAAACCTGAGTTATCATTTTAGATGCCATTAATACTAATTATTAGCTAATTAATATTTCATTAATGTTTAAATTACATAGCAGATTTATTAATTGAAGAAGCAGCTCCAGCAGACATGGCTGGAAGGAAAGTTCAAATAATTTTTTAAAAAACTGCTGGTTGGTACATTTTAGGCAAAAGGGTTATCCAATGGGAAATATGCTTTAAGGTTTAATGAGGTCACATTAATAGCCAATTACCTTGCAAAATTGGACAGCCAATATCCTACAACTAGACCAGGGTATGTTGTCCAGTGAAAATATATATTGCACAAAATTACAGCTAAAATTAAACTCTAGTTTGAAAAGAAAATTCTTGGATGTGTAGAAATTTGGAACCCCCAAATCCCTTCAGGCTCACAATCCATTTTAATGGACTTAATTTTTAAATGTAACTTATATGTATAAATAAAATATGTATTTTATTTTATTTTATTTTATTCTGTATTATTTACATATCTTCTTTGTATTCATGCTTCATTGTTTCAGAGTTCATTTTTTCTGCTATGTGGAAATAAAAACTAAGTGGATTTGGGGAAAATAAATTGGACTATTTGATTTGGAATGAAAAAAGCCAATGTATGGCAGCAAAGAGACATAGAATATTACAACTCATTGATGCAACTGAGTGATCCAAATCTATACATCCCTATATTAAAAACTTCCTAAGGAATTGGAAAGAAGACAACAGAGTAAGGATTCAAAGAAGAGATACAACTGCTGATCCTTGTTAAATTTCTGGAAGTATATTGGGAAGGAAAGTAAATCATTATTTTACAGTTTTCAATTTTCTATAGCCAATGATCTGAGAACAAGACCTGAAAAGGAAAGGGAAGCCAAAGTAGTGGTGGGTTTCTACCAGTTCGCCCCGGTTCCGGCAAACTGGGAGCAGTGGCAGTGGGAGGCTCTGCCCATCCGCCCAGATGTCATCACGGATACTCTGCACATGCACAGAAGTGCGGCGGGCGAGTGAAGCAAGTGTGCACACATGCTCTCAGTCCCGAACCGATAGAGAAGGTAAGTGAAAACCACTGCTGAGTCAAACAAAAGGAAAATCAAAGGGGCTGCAACAAGGAACTGAAAGTGCCTCTGGTCTGTTTAAGTTCTTTGAATGTTATATTAAGAGACTCTTAGAAGCCTTTTGAAGTAAAAAAAAAAGAGACACTTGTGTCACTAAAGCTTAAATAATGATAAATCTCGTGTGATGTATAAATTGTGACTTAAGTCTTAGAGGAGCAATGTAAGATTGCTTACGATATTTCCCTTTCCATAGATGAAGCCATAGGAACCCACAAATAACCTTTAACCTGACTGAAGTAAGATTCATTTCTGATAATCAACTACAGCATTTTTCATCTTTTCCATTTTAAAAAATGCCCAAGCTAGCTTAAAATATTCTGTATGTGTGTGTATAAGTATGAATAGAGCAGGAAGACATAGGAAGGAAGCTAGGAAAGTAGAACACAGCAGTTCTCAAGCTAGAGAGATCTGTTATATAAACATGCAAAAATAGATCAAGTGTCTCAAGGCCATCAAGAGAATGGTAAAATATCTTTTGACTTGGAAAGATTTCAGGAAATGTATAGAATTACCCTTAAAGCAAAATTTAAAGGCTTTGAATGCTGGGTAATATAATGAGCAAATATTCTGTGTGTAAAAGGCTGCATTCTTTTTTCTTTTTCTTTTTTTGCAATAAAGACATTTATCTAGTCAAGTGTCATCAGTGAACTTCTGCCAAATAAACCAATTACTGAACTGGATTAAAGAAATCAAGTGCTGAGATTTACAGCTAAAAAATTTTAAGAGTCCTGACAGGAGACAACAGATAAAAGTATTTGTTTATATGTCAGGGAGATTAACAGTAATATCTACACAGGTCAAATTCAGGTCATAAAAATGAATTTCATATTTGACAGTAATGTGAAACAAGCCTCTCTTTGTAGAAAACTGTTCAGTCTGTTCTGAGCTCAGTAAGGTTCAGTAAATTCTTTCAGTTCTTTTTCCATGAAAAGAACATTTAAAAGGTTTTGAGAAGTGAAAGGCGAACCAAAAAAATCATTCAATTTATTTGCTGCCATAACTACCATTTATCTGTTTTTTGGGTGGAAAAGCCAGAAGTTGTCAATTCTTCTCAAAACATGCTTCACAAATATTATGAAGATATATTTACTATTTTATTTCTATACAGTTCTTTCAAACAAATCCAGAGCAGTTTACAAGTACAAACATTGTTTAGAACATTCAGTCTAGAAATAGAAGGGCAAAATTACAAATAATCTTAAAAATGTCTAATCCTGGAGTTATTGTTATCCTATATGATCTCTATTTGAAGAGGATTGACTTTTGGGTTGTGTAAGAGAAAACACAGGAGAGAGTTGTATAATTGGTGTGCTGTCAATGAGACAGCTGTATTCCTGGTTACCATGGTTTAAGCCAAACTCAATGGAACAAACAATGAGATATACTCTTACGTACTCACACCATAAACTATTTAGGGATTTATAGACTAATAACGACATCTCAAATTGGTTGTTGCAATTTCATCGAGAAATGCAGCACTGAATAATGAGGTGCCATTTTGCCATTTCACTTATCATTCTGCAGGTTCATTTTGCCCCAGTTGCAGAGGGGGGGGATAGAAGGGCAAAATGGACGTGTGATGTGACACCCAGAAAAATACAGCATCCTTCACTTAATTCTTCAGGGAAAGATTGAAGGCAAACAAGATCCAGGCAGAAGAACATCATGGCTTCAAAACCTAGGGGACTGGCTTGGACAAAACTCAGCAGCACTTTTTCATATGGCTTTTGACAAAAATAGGATTGCCAACATGATCGCCAACGTCCGATGATGGATATGGCACAAGAAGAATAGAAGGGCAGCTGCCACATAGAGGAAATGTTCATGAGTTCATTATCTGAAAAGAACTGAGATTCAATACATACTTTACAATTCCCTTGAGTCTTGGTAATTCCATGAACCCAAACATGCCATGTGATTTTCTTGGCAACAGCATATAATCAGTTTACTGTTATCCTATTTTATGACATTTCTTCAGCTCCCTGGTATTACCTATCACCCTCAAATTGCTTGTAATGGAATTACATTATTTTTCTGCACAACAAGGACTAATCAAACTTAGACAATATTAATTAAAACCACTTAATATGACATGTAAAATAAAGATAAGAGATAATATGGATGTGTAGCATATTGAATATGGTGATGGAATTTGTATTCCAACATATTGCTGAAATACAAAACTATAATTGATCATCACTCACTATTGGATGAAGTTCTAGAAGTTGTCAGTTGTAATATCCCCATTCTTAATAAGGAGCTTCTATAAAGGAAGAAAATAAGCTTAAGATACACTGATGGAATGGTAAATTCACAATAATTGTTGGCACATATTATGGAATAGAAAAGGCAAAAATTTATATGCACCATTAATCTATGGATTATGGCCAATGCAAATCAAACAGTTTATTAGGGATACTGTAAAATAAAGTTACACAAGTTGCAACTTTTTAAGACTGGGGAAGAAAGTTTACGCCTTAGCTGCCAATAGGTTTTTGGTAAATTAAAATTAAAGCTTAGTGTTATAACACTAAAACAACTAAGGAAAAAAACCCTGTGAGTGGGCTTTAAACTAAATAATAATGTACTCTGAATATTCCTATTTCTTACTTTGATCACGCCCATCTTGCTCAACTTCTAATGGCTCTCCCAAACAAAAGTTTTCTATTCTGTACAAACAAACAAAAGGAGATATGTTCAGATTACAAATGGCATTTGCAAATTCATATAAAGATTGATTGAATAGCCATGATATACCTAGAAGTGATTGTTTTTTCCCCATATTCATATTGAATACTCTCACCAGACATTTACTGTATGTCAGATGATGCAGGGGCCGCATACTGGGCACTTATTGAGATAAGTATGGTCTTACTGAAGGTATAATTAAAAGGATACAATATGGGAATTAGTTTTGTACTATGTAGTATGATGCCAGCAGACATCAAAAGTGCCAGCAGGTAGTCCTGACAGATCAAACATAGTCTGTAAGATGAGCTCTGAGTTCATAATATTTTAAAGAATGTTTGAACTGTGTCATTCTTTAGCTTTTCCATTTCTTAAATAAATTTTCATTAGAATTCTATTTATTAATCTCTAGGATAACTAAGGGACCTTTGATACTAGACATTTAGTTCTCCATCCATAATTCATGACCACCTAATTCATATCCCAGAGGATTCTCTGGTGCACCTTAACAACAGAAGTTAACAGCATTCCTAAGTGGCACCAATATCCAACTGTCGCTTTCTTTAGTTGTATAAAAAGCCATCATTTAGAAAAGTTTGTATGAGCTTCACGTCTGAAAAGAAAAGCTATTAGAGGCACCCTGGGGCTTTAAAATCTATTTTATTTATTTTATTTACATTTTAACAATGTTGGATGGGATAAACCTCTTACGAATTACTGTATCATTTGTGAGGAGAGCTACTGAATGTTAAGGAGGTAAATACAGTCAGCCATAACAAATGCTTCACTCAAAGCAGAGTTTCAGAAAATTGCTATTGTCAATCATAAATATGACTTTTTCCCTAAAATGCAGGAATAAAATTATTATTGTTGTTCCAGAGTACTATTGTTATCTATCAAGTTACAGTACCAGGCTAAAAAATAATATAATTGAGAGAAACCTTAGAGGCACATAAGTTGTCATTTTTCTTGGAGGTGTAAGTGGTTCAAATGTTAGAACTGGATATCGAAAAGCAAGTTTTAAACATTTCTTGAAGTATGATCTTAGTCAAGTAAATATCTCTCCTCATAAACTAAGTAAGTGAATGTAAGCCTTCAAAAAAAATTCCTGATCTTCTTGTAAGAATGCATAACAATGTAAATATATTCTTGCTTTGACTCGAACATGTCATTCAAACTTCTCATCAGTTGTGAGGAAACTGAAAGCAATACATCAGTTGTTTAATAAATCATAGCAGGAAAGGAATGCATAGCATGACTTCTATAATTCTTTCCAATCTTATCAGCAGTGGCCATGTGCTTTTGTGTACATATACTTTGAGAAGCACAAATGGGCTGCATCTACATTCTACTCTTGTCTCAGGACTAGAAAGGATAAAGAACAGCAGGGACTTACAAGAAAACAGTTTCCAGCAAGTTGTAGTCCAGCTGCCTTTTATGTAGAGATTCATTGGAGTTTATTTATTGGAATCTTTTTGTTCTGTTTTTAGTTATAAAATGTTGTCAAATTAACTATTAAAAATACACCTGGCCTGCAATGTCCAAAGCATGAATACAGATTTCATTCTGGAAAGTCAAACAATTCACTATTCATCTATTTAAAAATACCTTTCAACCTTGCCTTTGCAACAGTTGACTCTATTAACCAAATTACATATTATTTAAACATGATATTATATAGATATTATTTTCTCTACTTTTGTGAGCGGTCCTATTTATATTTATTGAGGCTATCCCATTGGATGACACATGATTGCAGTATAAATCAGAAAGTAATATATAAGAGAG
>JANHZT010002233.1:161617-174337 GCA_032468215.1 Stegonotus admiraltiensis | reverse complement strand
TCTTGTTTTCTGGGCTGGTTGCCAACCTTTGCCGGTCTTGTTTATCCTTGCTACTTAATAAATTTGATAAGGACCGTTGGTGTGTGTCAATATCCTCAGGAATCCAGAGCTGGGGCACGAGTTCTGCAGGTTTTGAATGGTATTTTTTTCGTTGTTGTCTGGTTACACAAATCTAATTTGTAAAAAAAAAAAAAATCTCATTAAATGTTTATTGTTGGTTCTCCTTCATCAAATAAATGTTTGACAAGAAACATGTTTCTGAACACAAGCTAAATTATTTGGAAGTTGCAATGTCTCCATGTGAAAAGGTTCTCATGAACCATGAAATGTTCTTTGTTGCATTATTTAGTAGTTATAAATGTCAGGTTAGTGCTCAGAGAGCATCATGAATGCTACAAATGGCATTTCAGAATTGCATCTGCCAGAGTTCACGCCAGTACTCCTGTCAATGTCATCTTAAGTAAAACAAGTCTTTGCAATAGACAATGGCAAAAAATACTCAAAGATCAATTTTGTAGAGAGAAAAATCTTATCAATAAATTTTACATGAAACTCATGATCCAAGTCAATTATTTTAACAGTAGAAGATACAGTAGAACCATTCATCAATATATTATAAAACACCAACCAAGCTACATGTTTGAAGAATTGTAATCTTCCTTCTCTCTATTATTGTGAATCTTTTAGGCAAAATTGAGGAAATCGTTTGATATAAGTCTTTTAGTGCCAATGGTCATTGGTCTATTTTGTATATAGTGTAAGAATATTAGTAATTAAGAACATTGGAAACCTAAACTTCTATTTAGACCAGAATTTCTCCATTAATCTGTTTCTTATGGTATAACCAAAAATTAATAATGTTTTACTTCATATGAAATGAGAAGATCCAGACCTTAAATATTTAAGAGATATTTGTATGAATTTTCAGTTCAGATTTTCACTTGAGCTCATGTATTGGATGACAATGATAGGTTTTTTAATTATTTTCTCTAAATCAATACCATTTGTCCATTGTCAGCCACTGGCATTATTTACAATTACAACAAATATTGGCATCTTTATTTGGACCAGCAGCATTTTCAGCTTCAAAGATACAAATTTATTAGAAATTATCACTAAATCTAATTAGAAAAAAAAAGAGTCCAGAATTAATATTTATAAATACCAAATAAATAAATTTGACATGCAACTTTTAAAAATTCAATTAATCAGGAATGGAAATTCACATATCTTATAGTCCTAATCAAAATTGCCAATATTTATTACATTTTGACTTATTCAATAAAAAAATAATATTGTGTATATTTTATACTCCATGCATTTGTATAAAAAAGAATAAATAAATCATTGATGGTGATCAAAGCAATTGAATGATTGATTATGTACCTTCATTAAAACATCTTTTTGTGTTGTCATTATTAACTTATATTAATTTGACTTTAACTTGAGTTTAATATATGAAGATATTTAGATAATTTTGTACTATATACTTATTACATGGGAATAGATGGTTTGACAATGAAAATGGATGTGCCATACCATTCTTAGTCTTAGAATATAGGGCTTCAAAGATGTTCAGTGAATTGAAGGTCTGATCTTACATGCAATGTATCATATATACTGTATATATAAGGCCAGTCAAGACATAGCAATTCTGGAAAGCATATAGATTAAAACAAAATCCATTTTAAATATATATTGAAATAATTTTGTTTGAAAATGTAAATAGGTTGGGAAGAAGGGATATTTTGTTTAAAAATATAAAAAATGTTGGTAGGCCCTATAAGGTAAGATTGCATAATAGATGCAACCTGGAATATTCTATACTGTTGGATCTCACAGGATAGGCAGAAACAATGGGGAAAATGTGGCTCCTCAAATAGTCATGACCAATGCTAAAAAAGGCTTGGTAGATGATGAATAGCATTTTGAACTGCACTAGCTTTATGTATTTTGTTGAAGTAGGTTCCTTGACTTGGTTGTGCAGCAGGTCAGAAGCTTCCAAAACTCCTAAATTAAAGAAACCATTAATTATAATTCCATTTTATTAGTAACGAAGAAATGTGTGTTTTTATAGAAACATAGTTCTTATAGTACTATTTTTCTAAGTTTTGTAGGTTACATAACTTGCAAAATAATGCTGTTCATTTTCCAGTAAAAAAAAAGTAAAGAATATTTATTAACATTATTAACATTAACATTTATTAACACTAGGTAACAAATTCTGTCATTTATTAGCAACCATCATCCAAAATTATTACTATTATTGTTAGTAATATCATTAACATATAAGCAACCTGGATTGGGGCTGAAAGGCAAAAGGAAGCAGTAAGCTCCTTCCCATATTTGGGTAGACCAGGTTGCGTCGATGGAAAACCCATTTAATCTCTGCTGGTACAAGCTGACAAAGCGAGGAGAACCTGTGGTTTAGAGGTTAATATGTCTGCCTAATATGCAAGGAAGCCCAAGTTCAAATCCCAGAAGGGTATGGCTAACTGATGAGAGCTAAATAGCTTGAAATAGATCTATACTAGTCCTCCTTTGTCAGTAAACATAAATTGAACATATATATACAGTATATATGTATACACACACACACACACATGCCAAGGGAGACGGAGAGAGTGATTCACATTGATGTGTGTGTGTGAATGTTTTTGTGGGTATTTGTATGTAGGTCTTTAGTTATTCGGGTTTTCTCCCGTGGGAGAATGCAGGAGAAAACCTGAATAACCAAAGACCTACATATATATGAATATATATTGAAGGGATATATATTGAAGGTCTTCTAGTCTAACCCTCTGCTTAGGCAAGAAACCCTATACCACTTCAGACAAATGGTTATCCAACCAGTTAAACGAATGGTTAACTACCAGTGTTGAAGCATTTGCAACATCTGGAGGCAAGTTGTTCCACTGATTAATTATTCTAACTGTCAGGAAATTTCTCCTTAGTTCTAAGTGCTTCTCTCCTTGATTAGTTTCCACCCATTGCTTCTTGTCCTACCCTCGGGTTATTTGGAGAATAGTTTGACACCCTCTTCTTTGTGGCAGCCCCTGAGATATTGGAACACTGCTATCATGTCATCCCTAGTCCTTTTCATCAGACTAGACTTACCTAGTTCCTGCAACTGTTCTTCATATGTTTTCGCCTCCAGTCCCCTAATCATCTTTGTTGCTCTTCTCTGCACTCTTTCTAGAGTCTCAACATCTTTTTTACATCGTGGTGACCAAAACTAAATGCAGTATTCCAAGTGTGGCCTTACCAAGACATTATAAAGTGGTATTAACACTTCACATGATCTTGATTCTATCCCTCTATTTATGCAGCCTAGAACTGTGTTGGCTTTTTTGGCAGCTGCAGCACACTGTTGGCTCATATTAAGCACAATAGCTCATATTAATATTTATTATTAATAAATATTATTAACTAAATAATTCAATCACAGCCTCAAGTTGGGCTATAGAATGAATAAGGAGACACAGATTTGTTTAGGATGCTCTATATTCACATTTGGACTGTGAAGCATAAGTTACATGTGTTTACTTTGTTTATTTTTTTATAAATATTCCTTTTTTTAAAAAAATCCTATTCAAAATCTATCAGAAAATATGGTAATTTGAATTCTTCAAGAACACCTGCATATTTAACAAAAAAAATCAAATGAAGAAAAAATAAACTCTTCCGTTGATTCCTCACTGAACTAGCTTTTGGTTTAAAATAAAGTACTGTTCAGGTGTTACCTGAACTTGAGATGAGTGGTAAGCAGCTCCCTTTCCTATCACAGAGATGAATTATCTGTTACATTTAATGAATATGGCTCCAAGTGGCTACAAAGCTTCCAAGGATATTCAAAAATGTATTAGGCATCAAAAACTCTATATTACATACATTTATAATTATATTAGAATTCATGTATTATACCCACAACAGATCCACTTTTGTCACTCCACTTTTGACAAATGAATGGTTGTTTTAATTCATCACTATCCCAATCACCAGGTAACATCAGTGAAAAGAATCTATACAACTATCTACAACAGGAATCCTTACTGTAGACAGGATCATTTCTCATCAGAAAGCATAGACAGGCTACATTCCTTATAAGCTTAATATTTCTTTACTTAAATCGACCCATTCCACCTTGTCAAGGAGGGAGGGAATGGCATTTCCCATTGGTCAAGGAGTTTTGATTGGTGGGATCTAAGGGGAGGGCCTTCTCAGCTTCTCATTAGATCCCCACAGGTGAGGGAGCCTCCTCTTAAGACCTAACTTTGCCAAGTAACGGAGGCGGGGGTCCAAAAGTACAATGCAAGTGAGCATGGCTAGTGACCTGAGGATGCTCCTACTGCCTTGTTAACCTCCTAGCTATTTGAATTTTGAACCTTTATTTTTATCTTTACTTTGAAGTTTTTGATTCTGCTTTTTTTTAATGTATGCATTTATTTGTGTATTGATATGGTTTTATTATGATGTTATACACTGCCCAAAGTTTTTGTGGTAAGATGAGTGGCATAGAAATTTGATAAAATAAATAAATACTTACTTTACCATCGTCTAGGATGGGGATGGGATATCAGCCTTAATAGAGCTGAAATTTGTTATGGAATGAAATGATGTTGAAATATAAATATGAATTTCTTTGCCACCACAATTCTTTCTGGTAGGACAGTGTTTTTCAACGTGGACTCTTTAAGATGTGTATACTTCAACTCCTAAAATTCCCTAGCCAGAATAGCTGGGGAATTCTGGGAGTTGAAGTCCATTGTAGAGGAGTTGAGAAGTTGAGAAACACTGTAGTAAGTCATTTCACTGAATATGCCTTCAGGTACATTTACCTGCAAGCTTGACAGAGTATCAGTGATGTTAAATTAGTGTATTGAACAGACCATTTATATTACTTTGAAAACCTATGTCAGTCTATATTTTTCCTAAAGCAATATATACTGTGTAACAAAACTATATGGCATCAAGAGGATAAAACATTTTTGGGAACATTGGCTCTGTCAGAAATACCTTTCATTATATGTACGTTTTAGGACTGCCTCCACATTATTTTACTGGTGCAGCTTGGTCTGATGGCAATAATTTATCCAATGTGGTGACAATTGGTTCAACATTTTAGCATTCACCTTAAAATGTTAAATCAAAGCAATGAAATACAATATAGTTACCAGACTCTAATTCCCATTTTAATCCACGTGGTAGTGCACATTCAGTTTGAACTCATTTTCTGATCCAACAATTGATCTATGTGCTTTCAGCATAAACCTCATTTTCTGTCTATTACCAAGAATCAGTATCTATATTTTATACATTATTATAAGTGCAATCAAGCTGGGATATATGAAAAAGTTTTAAATACCTTATTGATTGGAAAAAAATCTATGAATTTAAAATGAATCTTCTCCATTAAAGAAATAAGAAGATGAAAAATATTTTGACTCCATAATTTATTCTCAGTGAATTTAAAGTAACTACCTCCTTTCAAAGTTATAGGGAAAAAGACTTTCTGTCAGTAATATGCTCACCCAAACACTGAGTATAAATGGCCATAACAACCTTTTCTACTGATAAAATTGTAAAAAATTATACACTTTTCATCATTTTTTTGCTGAAAGGATTCATAGGAACTTTTAAAAAGGGCTTTACATTTCTGTATGTAATTCATAATATATCTCCGTTCTTTATTTTAGCGGAGAAGTACTGAAAGGTTTGTTTTCCTTGCACATTTTTTCCTTTACTTATACCTATGGTTTAAATGAAGTCTCCTTTGTGATTATATCTTATTCTGTAATTTAGTGATTAAAAATTATAGCAATGTCACCCATAATTCTTTGGCTCTGAATCTGAATCTGAAACTCAACATTTGGGTGGTCAATATTGTTATAATTCATATCAGTTAATATTCATATGTTAATTTTATCAAAAGATTGAATTATCTATCCGCTTGTCTAAAGAATCACTAAATATTAATTCCAGAAGAGTGGGAGAAAGAAAGAAAAAAGAGTTATCTCGCTGATTTATGTTATCATCCTTCCTACTTTATAAAGAGTTTGACTCTGTCTATTTTATGGTTTAAAATTCACTGCTTTTGTACATCACACAATCTTTGTTAATAGATGCAGTGTGTGACAAATATCATTTTGTATTAATAATAGTACTATTAGCATAATTACTAATCTAATTAGTGAGAAAGATTTCTAAACATGCATGCATCCACACAAATATACATTGATGCATATATTCCACATTAAGACGAAACATTATTTTAAAGACCATAATTCAATATTTGACAGCTTTTTGTTAAACTGGTCTTGATAACCTGACAAAAGGACTTGTTTTTATGGCTACTGGATGACAATCCAGTATTTTTAGTCTCTTTGAAACCCAACACATTTGAAGGGCATCCTTCAGATTACTGAGACAGTCTGACAGTTTAGACAGGCCATCATAATAGTTTAAATTGTATTTCTGGGAGATTCCTAAAGACAGACAAGTTAGATTGCTTTGAAAGCTGAGATTTCACCCAACTCAGCTTTTGATTTCAGGTCATCTTTTGTTAATGCAATTAACCCATGCCAAGATCTTTCATATTAACACTTTTTTAAAAAAGGAGGAAGCTTTGAAGCACTTCTTTGTTCAAGCCTTTCATCCTGTATCACACTATTGGACACTTCAACAATGCAGTGTATTATTCAAAGATGTTTCATAATTGTAAAGCAGTAATTAAGTTTTACAATAATTAATGGATGTAGCATTTGCTTGATAAAAAGGCAAGCCAGGAGTAGTCTTGTGGAAAATAAAATTGTTTGCTTTATATTATTTATGTAAAAAAAGATAGAAAGAAAATAGATATTGTAAATTCTCTCTATTCCTTTTTTGCCTTTGAAATGTTAATCAGCATGCATGAAGGAACAATGTTGGAACAAGAAGCAAATATTAGACCTTAAAAAATTAAGGACCATATTCAGCATAATAGGTTTGACCACATTTACCTAATAAATATTTATATCAGTGACATTCTCATGATAGTAGTCAGTAGGCTTTTTTTTTAAAGATAATATATTGATATCAGGCTAAATTATTGTCATTATCATCATCATTATCTCCTAAATGTTAATGTGCAGCACTTTGGATATAAGACAAAAGGAGAACAATGCTTACATAGCAACTACCAGTATCTCCTTAAAGCAGATGCATCTTTTCTCAGGATCACATGAGCTGCAACACAAAGATATATTATACATAAGGAGTTGCATAAAAGTACTACATACACACCACCATGAATTCCAAAGCATCTTTTTCCCTTTTGAAGAATTTATACAATCCAATTTAACTACAGAAAGAACACTAATTCAAATCTCAGCAATAACTTTGATGGAGATTGCATTTTAAATTGAGTGCGGAAGAAAATCCATGCAGTGGCCAACATGATCTCTTCCTTCCTGTTTTTGCTCTTCCTTGGGACTTTAAGACAGCCTAAAGAAAGTTGCACCATCTGTCATTTCCAATTATAAAAGGAAAATGCTGAAATCACTGGTACGTAAATTTGATTGGGGGAAAATGTGCTTGGTGGTGGGAAGAGTAGAAAGAGAAAAGGTGTAACTGAGGAAGAGAACTGTCAATTCAATAGGTATCTGGTACTAAAGGGAGACTTGGACCTTACCAAATGAGAAGCAGATACTCTAAGAGATTTGCACAGCCCACAAGCTTCATCATTCCAGCAGAAATTTAAAAGAACCTGTTCCTATTGGTAACAGATTAACAGAGTTGGAAGGGACTTTGCAGGTCATCTAGTCCAACTCCCTGTCCAAGCAGGAGAACCTACATCTGCCTCTACCTAGGATTTGAACTCACAACCTCCGGATTGTGAGTTCCTTTTCCCATCCCGGTATAGACTGAGAAACTACACAGGCAATGATTCAGCAGCAGTTTAGAACAGCAGCTGACATCCACAGTAACCACTAACTCAAGTTAAATTACCTGGAATGCAGGAAAGGAATACAGGAAAAAGAAAAGCAATTTTTTAGTGGCCTATACCATTTCCCCAAAAAGATCCCTCCCAGTGAACAACATTTTATCCTACATTTTTCTTAACTTTTCTTATGTAATATAATATGGGGCTATTTTACAGAATAGAATATGTCAATGATGTTGACTATGAGTTAGCATGCTTATACCTGAGTTAGAAGATGACAGAAGGTCCTGTTTCTTATTGTAAACCTTCAGCATTCTGTTATTTTATTAATTTTACATCATTTAATTAACACCACAAATTCTAAAACAACCGATGAACAATATGTTTGAAAGAAATCCTCTTCATAGGGACAGCTTTAGGAAATTGGAAGATGTACCTTGACAGAGTATTAATTTTCATTAAGTATCAGTTGGAAAGGAGTCCACCTTGGGTAAATATGGGTAACTCTAGTCAACTACTGGTTTAAACTGTCCTTTTTTTCTTCTTGGCTTTGCCCCACTAACTATGTGGAATGATTTAGGCAGGACAAGACAGTGACAACTCAAGTCTCATTTTTGGGATTCTTTCCAGGTCTTCTATTCTACAAGGAGCTTCTATTCTAAATGAAGCTGATCAGGCCAAAGTACCCATTAAACACACGGTCACTCAGGCACTCATTTCCTGTCTGGACTACTGTAATGCTCTCTACATGGGGCTCCCCTTGAGGTGCACCCGGAGGCTCCAACTGGTCCAGAATGCGGCCGTGCAGGGGATTGTGGGAGCGATGGGGCGCTCTCATGTTACACCTCTCCTGCATGAGCTGCACTGGCTTCCAGTGGTCTTTCGAGTGCGCTTCAAGGTGTTGGTTACCACCTTCAAAGCGCTCCATGGCTTAGGGCCTGGGTATCTACGGGACCGCCTCCTGCCGCTGATAGCCTCCCACCGGCCAGTACGTTCGCACAGAGAGGGCCTCCTCCGGGTGCTGTCTGCCAGACAATGTCGGCTGGCGACTCCCAGGGGGAGCCTTCTCTGTGGTGGCACCTACTCTCTGGAATGACCTGCCCCCAGAGATATGGAGGATCCCGGACCTCTGTGCATTTTGGAGTACCCTAAAAACACACCTTTTTTGTCAAGCCAGGCTGGCCTAACCGCCTTTTTTTCAAACTGTTTTAAATTAGCAAATTGTTTTATGATGGGGTTTTAAATTAGAGCCAAATTATTTAATTATTTTATATTGTTTTTAAATTGTATATTGTCATTATTTAGTTGGCTGTACACCACCTTGAGTCCTTTGGGAGAAGGGCGGTATAGAAGTTTAATAATAACAATAATAATAATAATTATTATTATTATTATTATTATTATTATTATTATTTAAAAAAAACAGTATAGAGCACCAGTTGGACCTAACCAAACCCCAAATATTTTTTACCAGCAAAACCAATGGGTACTCTGCCTCCCCTGCTTACTTAACAAATCTTAAACTATCTAATCATCATAAGGCCTTTACTCTAACATGATGTCATGTCCTCTCTTCAACTATCCTTGAAGGCTGATAGGGATGATCCCTAATGACAGAGAATTGACCTGTGAGTCTGTACGCATAGAAACAATAGAACGTATGCTTCTCCAATGCCCATACCACAGAGGCATTTGTTCTAGCCTCATTTCACCATTGTTGCATAAATATCCAAGGTGAATAGGACAGTTTTACACCTCCCCACTGCTCTTACCAATCTTGCTACAATATACAATACTACCAGGTTCTGCATGGCAGCCCTTGAAATTTATCACAAATCAATTTTATGCCACAAATCAATTTTAATATGTATCTATACTGTCATTATAAAGGGTTTGTATTATGATTAAGTTATTGCCCCTGCTTTTTATGCCCATTTATTGTTTCTACCCCTTCTTTTAGACTTTTCATAAATTATTTTGGATTTATGGTATTTTTAGCTTTTGGTATAATTTAATGTTTGTATTTTACATTTTTACATTTTAAAATTTCTTGTATCTCCCGTCCTTATACTGGTCTTTGACTGTAACAAAGATTGATTTGATCTGAACATTTTTTAAAAATTGGAAGATGTATTTTGACACATTATTAATTTTCATTAAGTGTCAGTGGGAGAGCAGATCATTTCTTAGATCAGCAACTCTCCTCCCTATTCACATTCAATCTTCCACATGTCCAGTGCAACATGAAAAAAGACAGATGATACACATATAATATCTCAGAACTGCGGAGCCAGTAGCCCTTCAGATGCTGCTGAAAATGCCTGCCATTAGTCTCAGCCAGGTTAGCCATTGACCAACAGTGAAGGCTGCTAAATTTTAGTTCAGCAACCTCTGGAAATCCAGACCTTTTTCTTCCTTGTATATACCATGATTAGCATTGGGTTGTAATGCTTGGGTTATATGCAAGACATTCAAGAGAATCCAGGAGTTTACCTCTATGTTACTTTCATCTGAATAATCTGGACAAAGCCAGAATTTCAAGAATTACAATACGATTTCATCCATTTTTATTTCTTAGACATTAACTTGCTTTCTGCAGAGCAAATTACTTTAAACTAGAAGAAGGTACTAAACCAAGACAATATGCCGTAGATTTGACTGTGAGATTGCAAAAGTCAGATGCAGGGAGATACAGCTATCATAAATGAAACTTCTATTAGAAACTGGTTTGAAGTGAACATTTATTTACAATAAAGGATAGCTTTTTATTTCTAATTAATATTTTACAAATATATTTGCTATTAATATTTACTTATATTTTCAAACATAGTTTATAATTTATCTTAGATTACTTTGCTGCGTCTCTGTTATTGTATAGTTTTTAACACACTATTTCTGTGTACAATCTTTGCATTTTTTTACACTGTCCATTTTCTCTGTTATTATGTATATTTTCTTAAAGTTTTCTTTAACTCATCCATTGGAAAAACAAGCTCGTTCATTCACTCATTCATTCATTCATTCATTCATTCATTCATTCATTCACTCATTCATTCAATTTCTATGGTTGCCCATCTCAACAAGTGACTCTGGGTGATAAACATAAAAATTAAACCAACTGGGTAGAAACAACTAAGGAGAAAACTATCCCTCAGGTAATTTTAAAGCATGAAGGGCTTTAAAGGTGACAAGCAGCACCCTGAATTGAACCCTAAAATATGCTGGCAACTAATACAGCTCACAAAGCAACTGTATTACAAGGCAGTATTCAACACCACTCAAACTGTTGAATTCTACACCAGTTGATGCATCTTTGATTCTTGAAGTCTTCCGTATCCCACAGTCATTTTCCTAGAGCATTACCCTATGGTAGCCAAAGATTAGGAGCAGTCTGGTAACACATTTTCAGACACATTTTTATGAGTTGCATCCCACTTCACTGGCTTATTTTTACACAGACATACACACACACATTTAGAAGCAACTACGTGGGAAGCATTTCCTTCTGTTTTTCTTATTTATAAAATGCAAGACTAAAACATCAGTAGGCCTGCCATCAGTAGGCCTGCCTGCCATTAGTCTCAGCCAGGTTAGCCATTGACCAACAGTGAAGGCTGCTAAATTTTAGTTCAGCAACCTCTGGAAATCCAGACCTTTTTCTTCCTTGTATATACCATGATTAGCATTGGGTTGTAATGCTTGGGTTTGCTTAGGATCCCTAAATTGAAATCTAATGTGGTAATGAATGTCCACAAATATAATTCAGGTTTATAAAAGTAAAAATGTATAACCAATATTCACTTTAATTCCTTTAGCCAAATAATAAGAAATTCACTATATCTTTTGAAAAATAAAGATTTGGATAATCAGAGTTGAGTCAAATTTTTGCCAAAAATTTCCTTGGCAACAAAATCTATTTACCAGTTCCTGAATCTTAAAAGTGGAATTAAACTTCTATATATTTTCACAGATTGTAAAGGCTAGACTAAAGTGACTGAGATATTCTTGTACACCATTCTTCCCTGCACAAGATATTTGGTTGGTTTTAGAGACAACTAGCTTCACTTTTAATGCCATGGTGTAGCTGCTTGGCAGATATTGCTGGAGCTGTTATCTTTCTTCCATGGAGATGCCTTAATCCTGTGATCAAAGGTGAGAAAAATAATACAGACAATATTCAACTGGGATGCCAACTAAAGTAATTTTATTATTATAAATATATTGATTCTATTTTATTATAGAGAATAACAGAGTGAATAATTTAGGACAGTAGTAAGATGCATAGGATAGATATCCTGTGTCTCTGTGTGCATGTATAATTTCTTAATTGCAAGGCTAGATTGCACAAATCTATCATACATTTATCTACAAGACTTATTTGGATGTCTTTCACTGCTTTTGCACTTTTCATCTCTTATCCTTGCCCCACATGACCTAAACTTATTGATTGGGCTTTGCTTTTTAACCACTTCTCAAGAGGCTTTAAAAGGAGGCTGTCTTTCCCTCCCTCTTTCCTCTTTATCTGATAAAAACCTTGAATGGTATAAAAAAAGGCTTCTTTTCAAGCCCACTTGGAATCTGGCATCTAGATCACCCTTCGTTTGTACTGTACTTCTAACATAATATTTTTTCTTAGTAGTATCCAGTTCTTCTTCCAACTACTTTATCTCAGATCCTTTTTTTTCTATTGTTGGGGCATCTGTTGCTTATCCTTTTATTTTTTTTATTTATTTTGCTTTGATTTATATGCCGCCCTTCTCCGGAGACTCAGGGCGGCTTACAATGCGTTAAGCAATAGC
>JANHZT010002233.1:111471-126079 GCA_032468215.1 Stegonotus admiraltiensis | reverse complement strand
GAATTTAGCTTGGTCTAGGATGGTCACAGCTCCCAGTTGAAATTATAATTAAATCTGTCAACATGTTGTGAAAATTAAGTGTTTTCTGACTGCTAGTTGGTATTCATGGATGCGTGTTCATCCTACATATTGGCTGTTGCAGTCTACATCGTATGTTATAGATGACTCCTGTTTTTTTTTTGTTCTGGAGCAGCTTAGGATGTTTTGGAGAGCTGTAGCTGGTTTTGTACTATACCAGGAGGTTATAATGGTCTATGATAGTAACAGCCTTATTCAATGACAAAAGCTTAAAGGCCTTTATTTTCTATAAAGTTATAATGCACAAAAAAAAGGAAATGATTTTTCATTTCACCAAATACTTGTATCCATTGTCTATATACTATAAATGTTCTGAATGTAAAAGCTGGATCCACAGCATTTACAATCACAAATATGCATATTTCTTCACAAATATATCTACATTTTTCTATGTCTACAAATGATCCAGAAAATTGGCAGTTTATTCATCTCCAAAAACATCATTTCCTTCATTCCTAACTTCATGTTGACATCATAGCCAAAGGGATAATAATATTTTGAAAAACTGCTATCATGGTAATTTAGAATAGATATTATTGTTGCAAGTCACATGACTAGAAAAACATATGAGCAAAAAGTTAATAAATTGATTCTGTGCTATTTTATTATTTATGTGGAATTAAGAATGTGTATTTTATTAAAACACACTGAAACAATTGTTGATGTTATAGAAGAACTGCTTCACTCCACATTAATAGGACACATTTATTTTTTGGGATTTAATTCAATTCCAGAGCAATTCTGTATGTTACATTATAAAAAATAAAAAGCAGTAATAAATAAGTGACAATTTATACCTAGACACAAATGGCAAGCAAATACTTAATAGTCACCCTATGCCAGAGCTAGGAGAAAAGCCAAGTTAAGGATCTCCAGAACAACATTTGAGTGACGATTTGGGAGATCAGGTAAGTTATTTCATATTGTGTTATATTTTAATTAAGCTTTACAGATTTTTAAAATTAATTTATGGTTATATTAATCATTATATATTCATTTAACTAATGAACATTTAATTAATTACACATAATTAAATACATTAAATAATTAAACAATTTTAATTACATTAATTTTATCTTAATTTATATTTAATTTATTCTTATAATTAATTTAATCATTAATTTAATTATTAAAGTAATTAAATATATAAATATTAATTAACTGTTTGGTACAGCAACCAAACAGGACCGGCACAGATTCCAACAGACAATTAGGACTACAGAAAAAACAATTGCAACCAGTCTGCCTTCCATAAAAGGCCTGTATATTGTGCGAGTCAGAAGGACTGAGAATATATCTACAAACCTTTCATATCCTGGAGATAAACTGTTACAACTCCTTCCCTTGGGATGCCATTATAGGGCATGGCATTCCAAAACAACTACAGTGTTTCCCCAAAAATAAGACCCTGTCTTATATATTTTATTTTATTTTATTTTTTTGAACCCTGAAATAAGCACTTGGTCTTATTGCCATGGGCTCAAAAGCCCGATTGGGCTTATTATCAGGGAATGTCTTATTTTGGGGGAAACAGGATAGATACAGGGACATTTTTTTCCTTTGTGTCATCACTCTGCTGAACACCTTATTCTCACAATACTGTCATATATCTAAGTATAATTTACCCATTTTGTACAGCTGTAGAATTATTATAATCCTTCTTATCTTCTTTACTACCCTTCTTACTGGTATGATGATGATGATGATGATGATGACTACTTTGTTGCTTTGTGTGGATACTGAGAGCTTCTACATTAGAGGAAATATCCTTGTGTATCTAATCACACTTGGCCAAATAAGCTAGTCTGTTCTATTTTGTAAAGTATTCTAATTAATTAATGTATCTAATGTATGTTTTAGGGAGTGCGATGGCTCAGAGGTTAAAGATGCTGAGTTTGTCAGCTGGAAAGCCGACAGCGCAGGTGTGAAACCCAAGCACTGTGCAATGGAATGAACTCTCATTACTTACTTCAACTCCTACCCACCAAGGAGTTTGAAAGCATGCAAATTTGAGTAGATAAATAGGTACCACTTCAGTGAGAAGGTAACATTGTTTTGTGCACCATGGCATATAGTCATGCTGGCCACGACCATGGAAATGCTGGCTCCCTTGGCTAAGAAATGGAGATAAGCACTGCCCCCTAGAATTGGACATGACTGAAAGGAGAAAACTTTACATTTAATGTATGTTTACTTAGAACTAAATCATACCATGTTGAATAGAATGTCGTGCACATATGTATGCATTGGACTGCAGATATGGACAGTTTCACACCTGTTTGACTTTACCAATTACTCCTGCTTCTCTATTCATCATGCCTTTCAGGCAGCTTTATTGGTATGTTTCCTTAGTTTTTCTTTTAATTTCATTCTCTACTTTGAGAATTATGTAAAGGCAAGGGATACATTTTTAGATAATTTAATGACTGGGAAGAGACATGGGAAACATCTGACCTCCAAAAAGGTGCTTCATCCTTTTTCAGATGTACTGTGAATTGGAGTCTGACAAAAGATTGATGCCACTATGAAAAAGGAAGCGGGGCAAGTTGAATGAGTGCATGCCTCTTACTGGCTGATCAAAATATAGATTTGTATCAGTGGTGGGTTTCAAATTTTTTTAACCACCAGTTCTGTGGGCATGGCTTGGTGGGTGTGACATGGCTTGGTGGGCATGGCTTGGTGGGTGTGGCTTGGTGGGCGTGGCAGGGGAAGGATACTGTAAAATCTCCATTCCGTCCCGATCAGCTGGGACTTGGGAGGCAGAGAATAGATGGGGGCGGAGCCAGTCAGAATTTTTACTACTGGTTCTCTGAACTACTCAAAATTTCTGCTACCGGTTCTGCAGAACTGGTCAGAACCTGCTGAAACCCACCTCTGGTTTTAATTAATCTGAGATGGGCAGGTTTAATAACCATATCTATGTCAAAATAGCACTAAGCACTATTTTTTATACAATTCGAAAGTAGGAGAAACTTTTGTTTGGTTGCTAATACAGTAGCCCATGACAGAAAAGATCAGCCTACTTCCAACTGCAAAGCTGCAAAGTTGTGGAAAATCTTCCTATTAGCCACCATTGTATTTTTGAAAAAATAGAATGAATTTCAGTTCAGAGCTTCTAATATCTATGAACAGCCTTTTCTAACTTGTTTCATCCAGATGAATCAGATCTCCAAGGTCAGAATTCTGAAAAATCAGTCCCTTTGGACAATGCCAGATTGGTAGAAAGCTGTACTAATCTATGACCACACAATGAGTGCATAATCCTGCAGCATAAATAATCTGAATAGAAATGTGTAATATTTTCATGGGATAAAGGCATCGGTTTTATTTTTCCATATCCTGTTGTGAATTATCACTGTCAAATTAACCATCTCTAAAAATTACAGAGCTGGAATAGACTAGGTTATCTGACTGTCATTTCAATGAAACTCTGCTAATGAAAACTAATAACATATTTGGCAGTTTTATCGCACCCAACATTATCTCAAGATAGCATTGTTATTAAACACATGGTTAATATTGCATATAATATCATTTTGATGGGACAATTATTTGATTTTTAATTACCATACCCTGACAAATTTATTTGGAACAATTTTACAATTTATGTCCAAATATTGGCACGTTGATTAAAATTTAATACCTTGTTTACTCATTCTTTGAAACTTCAAAACTAATTTGTTCAGAAATGTCTTATTATATTAAATATATTGGGTTGAGTTCTTGTCTAAAATCGGAGGAGTAAACCTGAAAAAACTAGTTTCCATTTTCAACATTTTCATGTAACAATCATTTTAAAATGATTGTAGTAAATAATAAAGATTCATCTATAGTGCACAATGTTTAGACATTTGCATAATGTCCTTTGGCATAATAAACGAGAAGCTATGTTTGTAGTTTAATTTTCAACATCATGTATAAATAGGCCCATTTTTAAGACACAAAAGAAGGAAATACGGATAGAATCCTAGCTTCTTGGCAGAACAAACTAAAGTGGACAGAGGTAAACATGTTTCATTTCATTTCCAAGGGAAACATTCTTCACTAAATTGAGGAGAAATCAGGGTGGGTAATGAAATATTAAGAAGGATGAATGAGTAGTAAGAACCTCAGAATGATGTATGAAAGCAACAGAAAGAATAAAAAAAATGGATAGGCAGGCATCGTGACAATACTCAGTGCAGAGAAAAAGTGCTCTGAAAGGTTGTTTACATGTGATAAATATTCAACATCCCTTCTATTATCTGTTTGTATGATATTATTTTTCCTTTGTCAGCTGACACTATGTTCAGGTGTTTGTTTGTTTATTTGCTTTTTAAAAAATCTATCTTGGGCAACCTTGCCTTTGGCATCATATATCATTGTTTTGGGCATTTCTCATTATTGCAGGGGTGTCAAACTCAAGGCCCAGGGGCCAAATTCAGTCTGCAGGCTGCTAAGATCTGGCCCGCAGAGCATTTGGAGGCTGTCACAGCCAAAAATGGAGCTCATGGGGGCCACGTGCAGCCTTCCCAAGCTCCATTTTCACTGGCAGAGGGTTGCAGGAGGCCATTGCAGCTGAAAATGGAGCTTAGGAGCCCATTTTCTCTGGTAGAGCACTTGGGCCACCACAGCACCCCTGACATGAGTGACGTTGAGCTGGCCGTGCCCATTCTGGCCACGCCCATCTCAGCCCCCTGAGGTCAAACACAACCCTGATGCAGCCGTCAATGAAATCGAGTTTGACACCCCTGCATTATTGGCAAACACATCTTTTGATAGGCTCCCAATGACAAAATGCAGCTAAGTGGGGAAAATATACCACCTCCATCCTAATTCTTTCTGCAGCCATCAGTGAAGTCATATTGGTAGATGAAGTCATACCTATAGGGTTTGTGTGGGGCTGGGGGAGAGATATTCATTTTCAATATATTGTGCAAATCAATCCAATGCATGGTGAAGGCTTCTTTGTTGAAGGATATGGACCATAATATAGCCCAATTACAGTACTAGGAAGGTTGTTATATTTTTTTGTTTTTACTTCCTGGTCTAATGCTGAGAGGATGTGAGTGTCCCAAAGTCACTGAGTGAGCTTTTCCACCTAATGAAAGACTATAACCTGAAGTTACCTGCTTCAGGTCCAACCATAACTACTACACAACGTAGACTTTCTTATACAGACAGAAATACAGACTTTAGTGTAATATGTATAGTATATTTTAGATTCCCACAGAGATAAATGCTTTCCTGATTCTTTCATTTTCAGGAGCATACTTTTCGAAAAATCATTGTTTTGAAGAGCCTTTACTTCTAAGAATAAAATGGTTTTGATAGTGAAACGTAATTGTAGCATCCACCTACACAGTCCTTTAGAAACACTGAAGTAATTTTATTTTAAAAAAAGATTAACTGATTCAAAAGAATAGTATAACTTCTAGATCTTTGCATTAAAGTAACTGAGGGGAATTGTAATAGTCATTTTGTGCCAGTTTACTTAATTTAGAGAAACATATTTCTGCTTTTTTAAAGAACTTTTTTAAAAGTCATATTTGAAAGCCTAAAATTTTCTTATCCTAATTAATTATGTTCCAGTTGCATTTCACCGTTGTTACAGTGGAAATCCTATGAAGCAAAATAGCATATCTAATATGAGAAAAATCTAAATAAGGTGACTGAGTTTGTGCTATGAAAACCTATTTAAGTACATGCCAACAATTAAAGAGGATCCAACATTTTATTAAAGCTAGAAAATTATATTGAGTCACTCTTGTTTAGAACAAAGAGCATCAGAGATTAGTCAACCAATTTGTTATAAAAGGCTACAGAAATTGAAGACGAATATATGTATACATCTGTTGACATTTATTTTACAACTAGTAAGTACAGATAGGGTACACAGGAATATGGGCATTCATGACCATAAAGATAATACTTTGTAATTTAAAGTGATAATTGGCCTTGGAAAAGTGTGAGTGCCAATCAAATTGATTATTAGCCAAACATTGCAATCTTGCATCCCATTTTGAATAGGATAGTTGTAAACATACACATCATCGATATCTGTGACAATATTGTAGTTTGTGGAAACATATGGTGTGAATCAAAGACCATTCACTGACTAACAAAAGTTGCAATTCCAGGATACAGGTCACAAAGAAATATTTATGTGATATATAGAAGGAAAAGTCTTTAGCGTTAAGATTCTTGTGATCAGATACACTGACTTTTAAATTAAGTAAGTAAGCAAAGGCAAAGATAATCAAGGGTTATCATCGACCTAGATATGAGCATATACAGAAAAATAAAAATTCCTCCCACTACTTTAATTTTTGCATGGATTTTCATGATCAAAGCATAAAGTGCAAAATATGAGTTTTCCATTTGTGTTGCCTCCCAAAAGTCCCTGTATGAAAAAAGAAAGCAAACACAATATAACCACTATCCCATTACTACTCAATTCTATAGCCATCAAAATATATATTAAAAAAACTCCATAAAAGAAAAATGTTGCCAATAAAGTCTGGGCTGTCTTAATTTCATGCACTGTGAATTCAACAATTTCTTCATTTCTCATTTATTTCTCTAAAAGTAGCTTCATTTAAAAACAGGGAAACCACATTTCATGCTCCTCAGTTTCATTAACATTATACAAATGCATCTACCAAAAGGAGAGTTCTCTAATTAAACCATTGTAGCAGATAAAAGCATTTAAATTGATGAATCCGAATGGAATCTGACATTCCATATATTCTGTTGCATTTCTTTTCATTATAGAATGTTAAAGATCTAAAACTATATGCTAAAATATCGAAAACTGTCTTATCAATAATAGAATTTGACTATCTCATTCGTTTTAAACATTTTGACAGAAGTCGTGGTGAAAATTGATCAATATTGTAAAAACTAAATGTTGTGACAAATGAGAACCATAACTTGTTGACTAAGTGAAAGATGCACCAAACGCAGTCTTCATTTTAAATGAATTTGGTAAATCAGACCTATCATAATTCAATAAGAGTTACAGTATCTGGAGATTTATCAGGTCTTGAAATAAAATGTTTCCAGAAATGAAAGTAAATGGCACTTATATCCTTAGGGGCAAGAAAATAAGAGTTTTGACTGACACCTTCCAAGAAGTGAAAGTAATGATAATGATTATTCAAAGCACAGCAGAAAAGCGGAAAGGGCTGTATTAAAAATTTTTTGTTGGTGATGGTATTACCCTGATTTCATTGTACATAATATCTGGTTATAGAAGAAAGCTATAAAATCCTTTTGCTTAGATAAACAAAGCTGATACATCAGCCACGCCCAATAATATCAAGTAAATGCAATTGTCTTATGTTCTCATTTCTTGAACTAGCATTAATATAAACGTACATTTAATAAATAAGTAAGTAAGTAAGTAAGTAAGTAAGTAAGTAAATAAATAAATAAATAAATAAATAAATATAAAACAACTTGATATCTGATGGCTCCATGGATGTTATCATGTTATTGTGTTTTTTTAAAGCAATCCTGCAAAATAATATTTACATGGCATAAAGCATAATCAGGTTTATTTGCTTAATGGTATTGTATAAAACTACCCAGGGTGATTTACATAGCTTGAGATATGATTGTGTAATGCCACCGGATTATGATTTATTCAAAAACGCTTGTCTGTGGAGCTTTTCAGTCATCCAGGTCAAAGCTGTCTCAAAGGTGCTTTTTCAAAAGGCAACTGCCTATCCCCTGCCTCTAATGCAATCCTTTCAGCAGTTCCAAGAAGATTCCAGCCCATTTGTACTCTGATACAGGTGGCCCTCAGGGCCTAGATAAGTTGTCTCAAGAGCTGTCAGAGAGAGAGCTAACCAACAGATCACTGCAAATAAATATGAACCTTTCAACGCCACTCCCCATCCTGTCAGAATTAATCCTTCTATAGTCCCCACCACTCTGCCAGAATCAATGAAGCTTCTTGGATGAGAAGCAAAATGTCTTCTTCATTTTCATCAAGGAAAAAACAGTCCAGTTTCCTTTTGAAAAAGCACCCTTGAGTCAAAAAGGCATGGTTAACAAAACATGGCTTACTTAAAAATGTGAACCAGTCAGTGAATTCTATGCTGATTATCTTTAAAAGTTCACATGGCTCAAATAAATGTTTCAACAGTTTACATGCAAAACAAGATAGTAATACTTTTGCTTAAGTTGTCATAGCATCTGATAAAATTTATTTGTTTATTTGTTCAAATTATATAACTGCCCATTTTACATATGTAAATCTTAGCAGCTTACAAGAATTAAAAACACCACCAAGTGCAATAAACAAAATACAAATTAAAAACAACAGACAAAATCCTCTAAAAATCATTATTAAAAACTATATATTAAAAAATTATATATCTTCCTTAATATAGTTGTAGGAAGTTAAAACCCACCCCTCTCCTAGAAAATGAAATATTTTAGGAAATATGAAAAGGGCAGAATATTTCTACTAGAAGGGAGGCAGACACTCAGCCGCCACCACCCCTTTGTTAATGGGCCATTAAGGCCTGAGCCAGTTTATTCTACATAACAAAGATCTACCTCCTTCAGACAGAGCCATTTAATTGCCCTTCATTGCATCACCGAGCAAGATTCAACCAAACTTAATACACAGACAACCTAAAAAGCTAGCTTTGACCTCTGACAGCAACCAATCAGGATACTTTTCCTGTGTCCCAGGAAATTCAAAGCCATAGAGGGTATAAAACCCAGGGACTCTCAGCATCTCGTCCCTTTTTCCACCTAAGATCTCCAAGGCATGTGATCCTGTTCATCAATAAACCTTTCCAAGCAAATTCCATTAATCCAGTGTCTTTTTCCCCACTTGGAATTGAACCCAGAAGGACATTTCTTCCAACAAAGTAAACAGATAAGGAGTTCTATCTGCCACTGTAAAAAAAATTCCAATGTAAGATAGCTAAAGACTATTTTTGTAAGTTTTGAGAAAGGATTTCTTAAGGTCAAAGCTCTTTTTCTACTCTCAAGGTTCCACTTTAACTTTCTATACATTTACCAAACCAAAGATTATTAATGGCCAATGGCCTATCCTGAAATCACATATTAATAACTCCCCATTTAGGAGAAGTACTTCATTTTGTACATAATAAACCAGTGTTTCTGAATCTCACCAATTTTAAGTTGCATGGACTTCACTTCCCAGAATTCATCAATCAGCATGCTGGCAGGAGAATTCTGGGAAATGAAGTCCATACAACTTACACGATTCTGAGATTGAGAAACACTGTATTACACTACTGTAAAGTTCTCCAATTGCTGTTGTTTCAGAGGAAAGAATCAGTTTAAATACATTAATATGGTTCAATTTTAATTAATTCATAATTCAAAAAAATGTCCATCTAGACATTCTTTTCAGAAGTAGAAAACTTCAAATGCTTACACTTTAAAAAAATCTCCTTCTTGTAATTACTTCCTGCCCTTTTCTATATCAAACCAATATTTCTTCTGATTTAAACCAGAAAAACCTATATACATCCAGAAAAATAGAATTGTGTAGGCTTGTGATGAAGTAGATTGGGAGAAAACAATCCCAAACACAAAAGCCATTGAATGTGCTCAAGTTATTGGAATTATTTACACTGAAATGATGCCCATTTTGTATTGCTATAGTTAGCTAAGAATTCTTTCAGGAAATTCAGCTCCATTAAAAATTATTGCAAAGTTTCCTGTTACTTTGCATGTTTTTTTTAAAAGAAACTCCTTTGAATCTAGCTTAATTTTAGATAGAGCTTCTAAGTTTTCTTGGCAACAGTATAGAAATGTTTGTCACTGCTATCTTTCAATTTGTTTGGGTTCTTTTCCAAATTTAAGGATACCCATAAATTCAACACCAAGTAGGTCAGGCTGAAGATTTTAATTTAAGAACAGAAAAAATAAGAAATAAACACAGATAGGTTTAAGTAAAACCTATCTTTTACAGATATGTAAAAGTAAAAAAAAATTGATAAATTTTTATATCCTACATTTTAACCTGCCATCAAAAACACATTAAACAAGTGAGAATTTAATAGCATAAAGCAGAACATGGGGCCAAATACACTATTATGTGTAAATATATATAATACTATATATATTTACATGTAACAGTGTATTTGGCCCCATGTTCTGTTTTATGCTATTAAATTCTCACTTGTTTAATGTATAACATAATGCTATATGTTATAAGAACTTCTTCATTTATATACAGTGCATTCAATTCCTTGTGCTTTTTTATATCTCCACACTACTTAGGCAAACAAAATAATAATCTAATAGTAACATTCTCTACTTTTTTTTTTTTGAGGTGATCCGTTAAGAGAAAATTCAAATTCAAATCAGTGGTGGGTTGCCCCTGGTTTGGTCCGGTTCTATAGAACCGGTAGTAAAACCTGTGGGAGGCTCCGCCCACCCGCCACAACGTCGTCATGGGTGATCTGCGCATGCGCAGAAGCGCACTCCCATTGCGAACCGGTAGTAAAGGTAGGTAGAACCCACCCCTGATTCAAATATAGAAACGTTCTGCGGTGCCCCCACCATTTCAACACATGGAGGAGTTGCCTGTTTGATTCCATTTGTTTAGGCATTTTTGGTGATTTCCTTAAAGAAATAAATACTTCTTCAATTCTACAGCAATTGTCCTACTATCAATGAAAAATTAGAACTAGCCAGATAAATACATGGTCAGGAATATACGGTTCTCTGTCTCTTTCCATATGTTGCAGATGCATAATTTGTAGAAGTAAAACCAAATGCACAAATCAGAAAGGCAGTTTTCGGTTCAAGTATAATTGCCCTCAAATTACATTCATAGTGCAATCTGTGAATGCTTATACAGAATTGCCTAATTATACTTGCTGAGTTTTATCCTCAATTTGAATGTGCATAGAATTGCGGTTTTGTGGCACAATCTATGTGGACTGATCTCAGAGCATGCCCCAATGAGTGCGATGAAATTTCCTTCTGAGAAAATATGCACCTGGTTGCACTGCTACTAAACCAATTTAAAAAAAACAGTTAATAAGGATGCCACACAATAAATTAATAAATAATAAATTAATGAAGGATAGCAAGTTGATGCAGTTAAAACTATGGGCTGATTTACAGGAACAAAATACAAGCTGGATGTTGCCTGCTTTTTTTAAAGAGAAAACTAACATAATGTATGGTAACAATTTAAATGAAATACTGTTTTGTAAGTTTTGCTTGACAACAATTTTTACACCAATGTCCTGATGTTACAATGTCTGTAGGATACAATGAAATAGCAAAGTTATATACCAGCTAGCATAGTTAACACCCAGCACAAATTTGAAACAATAAAATTTATCAACAGTCTGAAAGAACATTTTTAGAAGCCACCAATAAAATCATTTGAAAATGTGCTAATTAAGATTTATTCTATTCTATTCTATTATACTCTACTCTACTTTACTCTACTCTATTCTACTCTATTTTAAAATAGCAATATTTAATCCTTGGATGAATACTAAACCAGGAAGGTTTCTGAGGCCATCCTACAACAATTGACCTTTTGATCTTCCAGTTTCATTTGCCCTAAATGTTAATTGACTTGGAAAAAGCAGCATATTATCCTTTTAAGAGTTGTAGGAGTGGGGTAAGGAAAAAAGAAAAGAAACTGATCTGAGCATGCCAAAATCAGCATCAAAGCTCTGTTAAATCATAGTGCAGTGGAGCCAGAAATTAGAATCAAGAAAGGGGAGTTAGAGAATAAAGGAAAAAAACACTGATATGAAAGAGCTCCGGTGACATCTACAGGCAGTCTAACTGGGGAACTGGCTATATATTCCAAAATACCAATCCTGCATACACTATGCATATGTTCTGAGTTACAAAATTCAGATTTCTAATGATACCATCTCCAAATAGAAACTAATACACAGTAGCTTGAAATGTAACTGCATACAATATATAGGACATTTTCAATAGCCTCACATCATATTGTTTTAGATGTTCATAAGAAAGAGAAGGATTAACAGTGATAATGTTTGTAATGTGTCCAACTAAATCAAATATTCAACCTTATGTTGTGTAATACTGAATAAACAGAAAGAATTTCCATATTCTGGTATTCTACGATATTCAATTTAATACGAAACACAAATGACTCAGCACTGAACTATTTAATAAGACATTGCATTAGGCCAATTTTAGATTCATATTACTATTGTAATAACAAACTATTGTAACAATATGATCAATACAGGTAATGTTAATTGTACAAAATATTTTAAGGCAATGTTTATGACAAATGACGCAGATCTCATTATCACTTAAAGGTTGCAATGTCAAGCAGCATTTCAATGTGCAAAAGAATAATTGCAATCCATAGAGCTTTTATATAAGAAGAAATAAACTGGTCCATCATGACTAGGAGGTTAAACTGTGATTGGGAGAAAAACAATACTAACTAGTACATACAACTAACTGAATGTTCTTAAGTTATCTCTCAGGTGACCTATTCACACAATTGTTTTATGTGAAGAAAAAATAGATTTCTTTGGCCTTCTCCAAGGAAGCACACTACAGCAAATTATGTACACAGATTATGTGGCAATCTTTAAATACATTAAATGACTATTTTTGTAATTACATTTTTCTATTTTTCATCTCTTCTGGAGAGAGGGGGTGAGAGGGAGAGGGAGAGAGAATTCATGGCTAAATAGCATTGTGGTTAGAGTACCTCCTTTGATGCAGGGAACTAGGGTTCAAATGTCACCTGACACCTACCTTATCAGTCCTTGGTCAAAGGCCCTTCCTCAATTCTTCACTGCTTATCTCAAATATGAGAGTGATATGAACTAGGACATTCATGCCAACTTGGACATTGGTTAGATTAATAAGATCCTTATCACATATTGAGGAACTAGGACAATTTAACAGTAAATAGGCTATTAGCGTAAATTAAAGCTGGACAAGGAAAGAAAATCTGCAATTGATAGAATGCTACAATAGTAGACCTAATGAGAGGGGATGCATGAAACATATGAGGGAACTATGGATGGACAGAAGACCTGCATGCACAATAACTGAAAAACCAATAATTATCTAACACTTCAACATAGTGAAGAGGAAGCTGTTCTTACAACTTGAAATAGATCGACTATATATTACACACTAGAAAAACTGGATATACATCCAAAACCTGAAGCTGTAATATAATTACCACCCTTTCTATTACAGAAAAAAACAGCTATAGATTACAGATAAAGATTATGGATAAACTAGCTACAGTCAACCCAGTTGACTCAAGGCTAGTGGAGATCAAGTAGAGATCAAGTGGAGATCAAGTGGCATCAAGTGCAGTATATACTAAATGATGCACTATTCCAATTGCTATTCTGCATAGGCTTGAACCCCTTTATCCAGTTAATCATAAAGACTAAATATGGGTACAAATTCAACAGTGGAACTAATACCAGACATTTTTTTCTGTATGAATGACATCAAGCTGTATGCTAAGAGTGAATGAGACATCAATTCACTGAGCCACCTGACACAGATGTACAGTGAGGACTTTGGGTTGCCATTTGGACTGCAGAAATATGGATGAATGATAGCAAACTGAAGTTAAAAAGGAAAGGAAAAAAGGAAAGTAATTAAGACTAATGCAGTCAAATTAGCAGCAGTTCTCATGGCAGGCATACAAGCCAGTTACAAATATCTTAGTATCTCATAATCACATAGGAACTATGAGGAAAAGACAAGGAACACCGCCATCCAAGTACCTCCAAAGGATAAAACAAGTCCTGAAAAGCCAGCTTAATGGGAAGAAGAAGATCCACACCATCAACATGTGTGCCTTGCCAGCCATCAGCTATCCTGCAAGTATAATGAATTGGCCAAAGGAGGACATGGAAGCTGCCAATGTGAAAACCTGAAAACCTATCGTAATATACAGAGGTTTCCACCCCAAGTCCAGGACCCAAAAACAGTACACCAACCAGAAAAAGGGGTGGTCAGGTGAGTGTCAAAGTAACTATCCTGAATGAAATTCAGAACATCCAGGAATACATAAGTAAGATTACACCCAAAGATGGGCTACTAAGAGAATGACTGAGTGACATGGGAAAAAGATCAAGCAGGGAAAATGCCATGGCAAAACAAGACCCTGCATGGGAGAGCCATTGAGAGCAGTGGTGAGATCAACTTACCTTCACTACCGGTTTGGGAAAGGGAGTGAGCGGGAGCACGCACGCACCTCTTCTGTGCATGCGCAGATGGTTAAAAAACAGAATGTAATGACATTCCAGTGGGTGGGCAGAGTCTCCCATCACCAGCACTACTGGTTCAGCAAGCCGGATAGAACCGGGGGGATTTCACCGCTGATTGACAGTTATCTGAGGTGATAGACATTGGGAAATCCTACCAATGGCTGGAAAGGTCTGGACTAAAAGACAGCATTAAGGCACTGATCATAGCAGCACAATGCTAAGGAGCTCTGGTGGCTCAACAGACTGGTAGTCTGTTATTAACATCTGCTGCTTGCAATTACTGCAAGTTCGAGTCC